>PVJC01036184.1:0-17842 GCA_004026665.1 Murina feae | reverse complement strand
GGTTATTGTCATAAAAAAAAAATGTATTGAATTTTCAAAGCCCTTGAGTATAAAAGTGATTAATGCACCAAAAAATGTAAATAGCAGTGGACTCATGTCTAATCTTTGCTAGGCCTTCAATAAAAGATAATAGAACCAGGTCAGCTTTTAATGTGTCTGTGTTCAATGTCTGCTACAATTGGAATGCCAGGAAAACCTCACATTAAAGAGACCTGCTCTATTCTGGAGAGATTGTAAAGGAAGCATTTGGCAGTCATTTCCTTTCACTTGTGAGGATGAACATGCTTTACATTATAATTGTTTAAACATACCAGAGTCTGGTGTTAGGGCTCTCAGATTTTTCACTGTAGAGTTAGCTTACTTTAAAGATGGGAAGGATGGTCACTGTTTAGGTTTCATTGTTAGAATTAATTAAATAATGAAAATGTTAGAATGTCTTTCTTTGTACTAAGTTTTGTTTCCTATATCCCAAATATTTGCTTTATCTAGTCAGTTAAAATTAAAGTTAAGTGGATGTTAGAATTTGTCTTATGACAGTCTCACCTCTAACACTTCTTTCCTCCAAAACAAAAGAAACCACTCTGTGTTGTAAAGGTCAAACATCCTTGACTGTGGCTTTTGATTTTTGTTTTAGCTAATGTATTGCACGTGTGAGTGGATATTTTGAATTAGAATCCTTGGACATTTTCTAGAGAGGAGTGTGATTGGATTTTAAGCAGAAAGTACTGGATCATGAACACTACCTGTGATGTTGAAACTGGCAAATGGTACCAATTTAATCTTTCGAAACATTTAAATGTATATTTTTCGTAAGATAGATGTTGTGATTATATTTTAAAAAGAGTTTAGTTTATTGGAGATATATTACCAGACAAAACATACGTAAAAATTTTTTTAAAGGGCAAAGCAGTGTTTGGGATTTGTGTTATTTTAGTTGCACAGATATATATCCATGCGGTTGAAATTTTGAATTCTTGGTATAATAGTTGAGGTTTTTAGTTGATAATATTATGGACTTTCAATAAACCTGGCTGGATCTCCCCCCTGATTTTATCACATATCGTCAGACCCCATTCTACACATCTGTTAGGGTCCAGTGTCCCTAAGCTATTTCTTCCACAAACCTCTCTTTGTTTAATTTCATCTGTAGAATATGTTATCGCTAGTGAGTTGATGGAAATGTCCTTAAATATGTTGAAAACATATGCTATCTAAGAAATCTAACATTCTTCATTGCTTTAAGGCTATTTCACATCCTGCATTCCAAGAGGACTCCCCATTTCTAAAAACTAAATCCTTCAGACCTGACCTTTGACGCATGCGCTGTCAGATGAGTTTGCTGTGAGTGTACACTGAGCATCTTCTCTCTGTTCTTAGCAAAGAGGGGTTTGATGTTTTGCAAGCTGTCATTCCCCCTCCATCTTTCTGCCATTATTTTATTTATGTCAATAATTTTGTACATCATGAAATCACACTACGTATTAGCAGTTTATCACTCAAATATATGTTTGGGTTGTGTTGGGAAGTGTTAAAAAAAGGAAAGTTGTAATTAACAATTTGAATGTTTTACCTATATATGGAGCATGTGCTGTTTATAGTTTAACTAAAAATTAGCCTCCTTTGGGATTTTATTTTTTATTTATTTAGTGCTTTAAATATATATTTTTATTAATTTCAGAGAGGAAGGGAAAAGGGAGAGAGAGATAGAAACATCAGTGATGAGAATCAAAGATTGGCTGCCTCCTGCATGCCCCCTACTGGGTATTGAGCCCGCAACCCAGGCATGTGCCTTTTACTGGAATCGAACCTGGGATCCTTCAGTCTTCTCTATCCACTGATCCAAACCAGCTAGGATGCTCCTTGAATTTTAGAATTTGATTTTTTTTTCTAGTTATTTTTAAGAGTGTTTTATATAGATTCCAATATTATCAAAGTTGAAATTAACTCACAGGTTTTACTCTTAAATATAAAAGTAAATATTAAGATTCTGGCATTAAAGGACATAAAAACTCACTTTCCCCCAATAATTTGGAATATTATTACAACATACATGTTCATGGTTTTTTGGTAAGTCTGTTTCTATCGATATAATTATTATCACTGACCAAATTGATGTGTTTATATTTCTGTTTTTCTGCAACTTTACTACAAAGAAACTGTGAGTTGATCATTAAATGTTGGCTGAATGGAAAGTGATGTGATAGGTGAATGGATAGGTAATTAATTATGTAGGAAAGTTTTTTTAAAAATTCATATTTGTAAATGCCTGACCTTGATTTACCTTTAAGATATGCAAACTGTAGGTTAGATGATAGTTACCTATTATCTATACATATAAAAGCCAAGCAATTGGAATTATGGAATGACCAGAACAGCTGGTTGCTATGGTAAGCACTACGGTGGCCAACTGGCCTGATCCAGGTCCTGATTGATTCCCACAACCACCTGCGCCCTCTCTTTCCAGCCTGCCCTGCCCCCAATTGGCTCCACCCCATCCCATTTGGGGGTGGGATCAGCCGGCCAACCACCCGTGGCCTCTCCTCTCAGGCAGCCCCACTGCCAGTTGGGGGCAGGGCTGGCCAGCCCACCTCCTGTAACCCCTCCCCTCGAAAGGCCCTGCCCCAATTGGCCCCCATCTGGGCAGGCTGGCTAGGCCCCACCCATGCACGAATTCATGCACTGAGCCTCTAGTTAAAATAATAAAACTCATTGGGTAGTGCTAGAAGCTGAGAAATATATTTAAGGTGCTAATTCTAAATTCATATACATTTTAGGATATAAGCCTAAATTTCTTATTTTTAAAAGACATGCTATTAATACTTATACCAGAGTAATATGTCTCCTGGGACTATGTGAGGAAGAACATTGATTTGGTTTAGGATGATTTGAGAGTATCTGTGGAATACTTTTGTGGTGGAATCCAGATGGCATTTGAAACTTGGATCTGTTACTAAGAAGCAAGCTCTGGGCAGGGGAGTGGAAGGGTTGGGGGGTGGAGCGAGGATAAAATTTTGTAATCAGCATGAAACAGCTTGAGAGTGAATCTTCTCACTCATGAGAGATGCTGGGATGTGACAAAAGGTGCTCAACATTGACTACTAATTCTTAGGAGAGGAGTCATGGAAAGAAATAGAGAATGGCTAGGGGGTAGGAAATCCAGGAGAGTGCATTACATAAAAGTTAAACAAACCACCAGAATGCTGTGGGAACAGGGCTTACTGCTCGGAAGAGTATAAATTGAAAGGTAGCTTGATTCAATCTGTTTGAACTAAATAATGCATGTTCATTGAATGAGAGGTTCTAACAGTATAGAAATACACATATATGCACAAAGATACACATAGAACCTGATTTATGATGATTAATACTTTTAAAAGTTCTTATTAAATTGGCTTTTAGAGAGAGAAAGTGAGGGAGAGAGAGAGAGAAACATCGCTATGAATGGGGAACATTGATTGGGTGTCTCCTGCACGCTCCCTGCTGGGGATTAAACCCACAACTCAGGAATGTGCCCTGACCAGATTCCAACCAGCAACATTTCAGTGCACTGGACCACACCCAACCAACTGAGCCACATGGTCAGGGCATAATTAGACACCTTTTAATTATGGTATTCCCATACTATAGAATTCTGTGCAACTATATAAAGGAATTGAATGTTAATGGTCTGCTGTATAGTGAGAGAAGCAAGTTGCCATATAGTACGAATAGTAGGATTTCATTTTTATGAAATAAAAATCAAGGAAATGAACCCCACCCCCGACAAAGAAATATATGTTCTTAACTATTTGTGTATTTGTATACATGAGTTCTGTAAGAGGGTCTGGAGAGATGTGCTTTAACTTGAATAGGTTTGGATTTTCTATAGGAATGTATAACACTGAAAATCCAAAAGGTCTTTAAAAAAATATATATTTTTCTTTTGAAAACGAGGTTTTGTCGAATTGGAAAAAGGAAAGAAGTATAGTTAGTTTAAAATTATAACTCAGTATTCTGCGTAGCAATACAAAACCAAACCTCCCCATCTTAGGGTACTATGTAAACATAGCTAACTAGTACTAGCCCAGTCTTTGATTCAGTAAGTGTTTGCTTGACTTTGGCATTCTTTTGACATTTTGACACTGGGGTGAGTTAAGTTACTTGATCTGAATGATTTTACTAGATAATGCTTAAGAAAGAATGTTGATACATATATCTCTTTTTCCCCCTGCCCTTCCCCCAGCCTCCCCTACCCCCCCAGTGTTTTGTGTCCATTGGTTATGCTTAAATGCATGCATAAAAGTCCTTTGGTTGATCTGTTAATCGCCCCCCCACCCCAACCCTCCCTGTCCTTGTCGCTGTAATTTGACAAGCTGTTTGATGCTGCTCTGCCTCTGTATCTATTTTTGTTCACCAGTTTATAATGGTTATTATTATCCATAGATGAGTGAGGACATGTGGTATTTTTCTTTCATTGACTGGCTTATTTCACTTAGCATTATGTTATCCAGTTCCATTCATGCTGCTGCAAGTGATAAGAACTCCTTCTTTTTTTTACAGCAGCATAGTATTCCATTGTGTAGATGTACCACAGTTTTCTAATCCATTCATCTGCTGATGGGCACTTAGGCTGTTTCCAAATCTTAGCTATGGTAAATTGTGCTGCTATGAACATAGGGGTGCATATATCCTTTCTGATAAATGTTTCTGGTTTCTTAGGATATATTCCCAGAAGTGGGATCACTAGGTCAAAAGGGAGTTCCATTTTTAATTTTTTGAGGAAACTCCATACTGTTCTCCACAGTGGCTGCACCAGTCTGCATTCCCACCAGCAGTGCACGAGTGTTCCTTTTTCTCCGCATCCTCTCCAGCACTTGTCGTTTGTTGATTTGTTGATGATAGCCATTCTGACAGGTGTGGGATGGTCCCTCATTGATGTTTTGATTTGCATCTCTCGGATGATTAGTGACTTTGAGCATGCTTTCATATGTCTCTTGGCTTTCTGAATGTCCTCTTTTGAAAAGTGTCAAATCTTTGTAATACTTTATGTAATAAAAAAAACAAACAGAAAAAAATAAAAATAACTTACAAAACAACAACAACAAAAAAAAACCCACTACCTGTCCTCTCAAAGAGAAAGAATGTTGATCATCTCAACTTGGTAGTTATAAATTTGGCAGGCCTCACTAGTTATTGTTAGATGAATGCTACCTTAAAACTTTCCTAAAAATTTCCTGCCCTCTTTGGTGGCTGTGGGGAGTGGACCAAAGCCACCATCTGTAGAAGATGTGGCCCGAGGTGTTCCTTGCTGTGACAGAATCAGGGCGGCAGAGTAAATGCCGAGCTGTGTGAGGCTAAGGGTCTGGAATAGCCTGGGTGCCGCCCGGCTTGTGCGCAGGTCGTACTTCGCGGTTCCCCTGTGTGCTGTTGCTGGCCATAGCTTCGGTGTGGGTTTAACCAGACTCTGTGTTTAGTTATAGCTGTTGGGGTAAAGTCAGATGCCAGCTCACTTGGCTGCATGCTGAGTGAGGCCTGTAGAGTATGGAGTGCTCTGCTTCCAACCGCATCTGTTGTCTCCTCTCATTATCTGTTAATGGTACTCAACTTGACAGGGTTGTTTTGATAAGTGACGGGTGTTTTAAAACCTGGAGCTGGAACTTCTGTGGAATGGAACTTAGGACAAAAGGAAGCAATGGCACAACAAGGCCAGGGTGAGGTGTGGGAACTAAGCAGTGCCGCGTAGAATACTGAAAATAACTGTGGGCATTAATTTGGGAGTGAGGTTGGGATATATCTAATTTTTTTCATTTCTCTCTTTGGCCGTTTTCATGTGCTCATGTGCAAAACATCTCAGAAATTGTCTGTCTTGTAATAACTTCCATTTCTTATCTACAAATCTCAATTTACAAGCTCACAGTAATGGGTTTTAGAATTAACTTTTCACTTTGAGGAGTTAGGGAGGGTGGTTTTAAAATGGTGTGGCACAACTGCTCTTACTGAGGCTTCCATGTGAGGGAAATACAAGTCTTTGAAAGAGGAAAAAACGGAAAACAAAAGAGTGTATGGTAAAAGAGGGGTGAAGGATGATTCCTCTCCCCTCATTCACAGCTGAATTTTGAATTTCATAGTACTTTTGCATTTAGAGAATCTTGGAAGACAAACTGGTATACATTTGCTCTCAAATTTTTATGTTCTGTTTATGTTTCTCTTTGTGTGTGTACAAGACTCAGTGATGCGTTCAGTTTACCTGTGCTGGTTGCCTCTTGCATAAATGCCAGGTAAGCAGGAAGAACTTGGCTTGAATAAAGTAGTGATGGTTTCTGAATCTCATTAACTTAAAAAAAGTGTAGCTTGCAAGTAGGATCCTGGTTATGGTCTCAGTGTTTTTATGAGCAACCCCTGGCACAATTATTTACATCTCTATAAAGTGGGGATGAAAATCTTCATTTTACTAGACTTTTAAAGGTTAATGAGGGAAGTGCTGTTTATTTGGATAGATGCTACGTATTTGAGAGGCTTCTTTATGCCAGGAACTGTGCAGAGAATATACACAAGGAATAAAACAGGGTCCTGTGAAGCAATTCATTTATTCATCCCATAGATCTGTGTGCTTGACACCTACTACAGTTAGGCACCACTTATTGACGGAGATACATTTTGAGAAATGTGTCTTTGTTGATTTTGTTGTGGTACGAACATCCTAGGATGTACTTAACATGAATCTAGATGGTGTAGCTTACTGCACACCTAGAAAACATAGAACTTTCTCTAATGGAACTGGCTGCCTAGAGGCGACTGTGGACTTTAATCCAAGAATCAGCCAATGAATTACAAATGGAGATAAATGCACTCACAGAAAGGAAGACAGTTCCCTGAGCACTTTCAACGAAGGAACTTGACCTAGAATGGAATCTCAGGGGAAGCTTCCCTGGCATAGTGATACTTGACCTGAGGTCTGAAGGAGGAGGCTTTACCTGTGTGTGGTTGGGAGGAGAGGAGGGTGGAGGCCCGGATATTGGGAAGAAGAGTTTGGTCTGCAGTAGAAATCCTGATACCTTGGGGGAATTGAAAGACTGGTGTAATTGGAAGGTGGGGACTGGGTGTGGATTGCTATCAGAAAGGATGCAAGACAAGGACAAAAGTATGTAAGTGTCATAAATGTCAAAGCATTTAGAATCCTGAGAGACTAGGTATAGAATGAATTTGGAAGAGCAGTTTGGTTGTTCTCGCCAGCCCTTTTCAATTCACTTCAAACCAGCAGTTTTAAAAAGGTCTGCAGGAAAACAAAACAAAACAGTTCTCTTTAGCCTCTGCCGTGTGAGATAATGGAAGTGTGGCCTGGTACCAGAGTGGCTTTTGTAGCTGGGCTCAGTTGAGGGTCAGTTCACCTCTGACATGGGTGGAGTGATTTCACAGCCACTTGGTGATGAAGCAGATTCTCAAGCTGCATGTCCCTCAGGATGAACTCATTGAGGAATAGTGTTTAGTGGGGCTTATAGCAGAGTTGCTAGTACACTTGCACTGTAGACCATATCTGATTATTATGATTTTTTTTTTTACCAGTAATTGATTTTTTTCTTTTCAGGGAGGAACGGGGGGGGGGGGGGGGGAGGGCATTGTTGTTCCATTTATTTATACATTCACTGGCTGATTCTTGCATATGCCTTGACCAGGGGTCAAACCTGCAACCTTGGTGTATCAGGCTGATGCTCTAAACAACTGAGTTACTCAGCCAGGGCCAAGGCCAGACCACGTCTGGTTTTTGTAGACCACAGCCACCTTTTGTGGCAGAAGCTTTATGCTTCATCCGCTCTTATTCTCAGTGCCTGTGCTGTTAGTCGTTTTAGATAGACATTTCTATCTCCTTAAGATTAACTTGGCTTTTCTTTAAAAGTGATTAGGAGAATGATGTTTAAATAGCAAATATGCATGTCAGCGTGTCAGCTTGGTTGTCTATGCCAGTGAGGCACCCCCCTTGATGGGAGACCGGGCGCAAATCCCTTATCTATCTAAATCGTGGACTATTGGTAAGAGGGTACATACTAATTCAGCGGCATCAGTGGAGAGTTTAGTGAAAAGGTGTAATATGAAAGATACTAAAATTGATCCTTTAAATTTTGAGCTTGTGACTTTCACATTTGTGTTGACACTGACTAAACTTAATACTTTGAATTCATATTCTGTAGGAATATATTTTAAAACATTATATATAGAGTGCCTTATTTAATAGGAAAATTTATCTTGGTTGCTACGACCAGAGAGTACATGGTATGCATGTAGTTTAATTTTAATAAATTTTAGCAAGTTGATGTATGCTAACCATATTGAGCGTGGGGAAGAAACTGATTTTAAATTAACAGTTGGTAATTCTATTTAGATGCACATAACAATGGAATTAATGAGGGGGTCTGGAATCTGGTAGCCTGTGGGTTATATGTATATGTTAAGGCCACTTAACAGGAATGCACATTTATTTTATTTCCTTATTAGATGGACAATAAAGCCCAACTTAAAAGAAATCTGTATTTCAGAGAGGAAAAGAAAGGAAGAGTGAGATAGAAACATCAGTGATGAGAGAGAATCATTGATGGGCTGCCTTCTGGGGATCCAGCCTGCAGCTTGGGCATGTACCCTTGACCAGAATCAAACCTGAGTCCCTTCAGTCCATAGGCGGATGTTCTCTATCCACTGAGCCAAACCAAGTAGGGATAAAGCCCAATTTAAGTATGCCTTGTATAGAAGATGGATCTTTATTGTTTTGGGAATGATTGGAGAGAAACATTTTAAACAAATGACTTAGAAAATTCTTAAATTGTAAGGAAAATTGGAGTCAGAATTATTGTTTGACACCAAACAATGATTCTCTCTCCTGTGCATCTTTCAAACACGTTTGGGGGTGGCTATGATTGTTGGTTATTTCATCTGCATTTTGTTAGACGTCAGAGGTGGTTGGTATTAATATTCTGGCAGAAGCAGAGACACCTCTAGGACGCGTGAACTGCTGATCCCTCACGGGGCTGTGCTGCCTCCTTAATATCTTGCTTGCAGATGCATTTTCTAGCTGACCAGGCTATTAAGAGCTGCCATCAATCACGCAGCCTCTCAGTTCCGGCTGTCAGCAGGGGAGGGAGGATTAGGCAGAGGCGAGGCCGGCTGGCCCAGCCAGGAAGAGATAACATTGCAGCGGCTTTGTGTGCGCGCGCAGGCCTTAGTCCAGCCCGGGTTTTGCCGGCTGCCGCCGCCTAGGGGAGTCTGCTCTTTCTCTTCTGGTGTCTAGGTCTCAAGCATGTGGCAGTGCTGGCCCAGCCTCTGGGGTTGAAGTCGTGCGGCTGCTCACCACCCCCCAGCCGCGGGCGGGGCCCCGCGTGGCCACCGACTCCCTCCCGGAGCCTCCGAGCCGTGGGGACCTGGCGACTGCTTCTCCGCGCCGCCCTGTATCCGCCAGGGCCTCCTTTTGTTTAGCAAGTGCATTTCATGCCCCTAGCCCCCGCCCCGCCCCGCCCCGCCCCTGCTGGTGGGCCTAAGTTCGCGGGCCGTGCGCTGGAGGAGGACGAGGCCCGCAGGCTCAGCTCCTGCTGCTGACCGGCCGCAGGCAAGTGGCCAGCGCCTTGTGCTGTGAGGGGGATGCGGGTCTCGGGCCAGGAAGTTGATCTAGTGTGGACGCCGGGGCTTTCGGAGGTGGGTGTAAGGGAGGGTTGTAGATGACCCTAGAAAGATGAACAACTTGGGTGTTATTAAGAATGGTGGTGGCTTTCCAGGAATCAGTAGAGGCTGTGTCCCATTGCATTGCGGTTGGTTTTCTAGTCCCAATCAAATAAGTGAATTAAAGGTATTTAGGGCATAGAAAACATGATTTTTAAAGAACGTGTGTGTATTTTTGTCTTCTCTGAAAGGAAAGGCTTATTGAACATGAACAATGTGTAATGCAAAAGTCCCTGATCAGAAACTACATTGCTTACTGTGGAGTAAATGTAAATTTAAAAATAAAATGAATTTGATGGACTTGATTATAAAGTAATTTTGGGGCATCTTACAAATAATTTAGTTCTTAGACCAAAATACAGTTATTTCTTAGATCAAAATACGGTTATTTTACTGGAGATGCTTCTATTTAAATTGTAAGAAATATTTTTGGTTTGAGATGGTGGATTCCCTGTCCTCTCCCTTGTTTACTCACATCTTGTACTATCTTGGAAACTATGGGCAGACCTGCTTGACCACTGTTTGTGGAGGAGGGAACTCCTGTAATGGGCTACTTTGTTTTACTCTTCTTTTCCCGGTGCACATGAGCCACTGTTCTCCTTGGGGCATTGTTCGGCTGAAGGCCTCCTTTCAGTCACATGGAAATTAAAAAAAAAAAAAAAGGTATGTGCATGAACAGTGGTCAACAGAGAGATTAATTTTTCCCTTTGAAATTGTCAGTGTGCTTTAAGGTTGAGAGTGAAAGTTGAAACAGAGTCGATAAACTCCTGATAATTCTGTGCCAAAATTACTATATTGAGTATCCCTCCCTCCCTCCCTCCCTCCCTTCCTTCCTTCCTTCCTTCCTTCCTTCCTTCCTTCCTTCCTTCCTTCCTTCCTTCCTTCCTTCTTTCCTTCCTTCCTTCCTTCCTTCCTTCTTCCCTTCCTGGAATGCCGAATTTAAACTAGTGAATACAAACCTTACAGATGGGAACAATATCCCATGTAAGCCCGTTGATCTGTGGGCAGTTATTTCCAGATGCACAGCCATCTCTGCATTTTTATGTTAGATTTGGGTTCTAAGAGGCAGTTGTTTTTCGGAGTATTTACATTGCCTAGTAAAATAACACAAGGCAGACATTTTAGAGGCTTCACAGTAACTTCACAATAGTGTGGGAGCAGCAGTTAGAAGCTTGTATTTGTTTTTTTTTTTTTTCCAACTCTGTAATTTAGGAGTGTTTAAACTGTTTTATAAAGATCTCTGGGACCAGTGAAAGGTGGTTTTCAGTCCAGAGCACTTGAGTGCTCATTGTACTCTGGCAGGCCCTGGTGCACTTGGCAGACGTTGCTTGAAATGTTATTTGATCTGCTTGCCTGATAGAATTGACTTAGATTACACTTTCCCCCTCCCTGTGGCTGTTGAAAGTGATGCATCAAGGAGCACTGTGCAGTAACATATTTAGAGACTCAACCTAAATTCATTCACTCTAAGAAGGTTTCCAGAAAAAAGGCCATTTAGATTTTTGTCTTGTTTTGTGGTTTTGCATTTATGAATTGAGGCAAGAGCTGACGTAATGTAAGCCTACCACTTCCTTTGTGTGTGTATAGGTTTTTGTGGCCTGTGTTTCTATAGGATATGTTTCAGTCTGCATGGTTGTGATTATTTGAAAGTGTGTATATTTTCAACTGGGTACTTTCAGCTTTGTGCCAATTTATTGTTTACATTGTAGGTCTGCGGGGGTGAGGTGGGGTGGGGTGGGGAAAAGAGTGTGATGGTGAACCCTGCCAACTTGTCAGTAAGGTTCAGTGAATGGCCTGTGCTTTGCAGACTAGCCTTTCATTTTAATTAGTGCAACTGTGTACAGCTGTTAGGTCAGAATGCACTGGCTCTCCTGCAGGGTAGTTTTATCTTACCCTGGAGGTTTTATGGACTTGTCTGGCTAGGTTTCTTAATCCCTCGCCCACTGCCACTGTGCTTGCTTTTAAGCAAATGATAGAACAAGACAAGCTTTTGTTTACTCATGTAATAGTTTACTTGTGAGAGATTTATTTTTTGTTTCATTTATTAGTAGGTATAACATTTACTATGCTTTTCCAAGGTCAAAGGGTTTTGCTTGCTATTGTGTAGGCAGAGTAGCCAGTTAGAACCATACCATCCATTTTATAATGATATAGGAAATCAGTATTTTTTCCTCTTCCAAATTGGTTCTTTGGTTGCTATTCTAGGATTAGTCTGTAAAATTCAAACAGAAATACATGTTAGTTCAGTGGAAACGATTACATGGTTAAAATGTTTCTCCCTGTCTCTCAACTCCTGTAACACTGGACCAAAGGGACCTAGTGAGCCCTTGTCTAGCAGCAGTTTGGCCCTGGGCTGGATGATTAATAGAAGCGTTTAGAAATGTCTGTGTTCAGGGACATGTGTGGTCACCTTTAAATTGTAAAATGTATTTTTGGCTCCAAGTTTTTGGAAAGTATTATCTTTAAGATTGAGTAGCTTTGAATATAGGCCTATGACAAAATCCTTTTGCAGAGGCCCAGTTTACTGATTACTATGGGGATGTTGTTGGGGGCACTGGTGGGGATGGTATTGCGTTCTGCTGGGGTGGCGGGGGGAGGAGGTTGGTTTAGGTTAAGACACCTCTTAAAAATTAAAAAGTAATGTTTTTTAAAAAATTGATTTCAGAAAGAGGAAGGGAGAGGGAGAAGAGATAAAGAAACATTAATGATGAGAGAGAATCATAAATTGGCTGCCTCATGTACACCTCCCGCTGGGGATGGAGCCACAAACTTGGCATGTGCTCTGACTGGGAATCAAACTGTGGTCTCCTGATTCATGGGTCGACGCTCAGCCACAAGCCACACCAGCTGGGCAGGTTGAGGCATCTTTTAACTCATTGAAGATACAGGTTCTTCTTAAAATAACCTGAAATGAGGAAAGAAAGTGCAACATTTAGAAAAAATGTTTTTATTGATTTGAGAGGAAGGGAGGGAGAGGGAGGAAGGGAGGGAGAGGGAGAGAGAGAGGAAACATTGATTGGCTGTCTCCTCCACTCCTCTCCTCACCAGGGATTGAGGCTGTAACCTGGGCATGTGTCCCGATTTGACCAGGAATTGAACTGGCGACCTTTTGGTTGTTCATGGTACATTCTACCAAGTGAGCCGCACCACCCAGGGTGGGAGTACAGCGTTTTTCAGAAAAATCTGGTAAGTTGAATGTAACTTACCTAGAAAATGTTTTCTATAATTAAAGGAAGTAAAAACATTTAGATTAGCAGCAGAGACTGCCGAATCTAAGGAAAAACAGGATAGTAAGTATCTTAGATCTAAATAGGTTATTTCATAGTGTTTATAAGTATTTGTTTCTTTTTGAGACTGTATTTCTTCCTTTTTTAAAAAAAAATATTTTTATTTAATTTTTTTTACAGAGAGGAAGGGAGAGGGATAGAGAGTTAGAAACATCGATGAGAGAGAAACATCGATCAGTTGCCTCTTGCACACTGCCACTGGGGATGTGCCTGCAACCAAGGTACATGCCCTTGACCGGAATCGAACCTGGGACCCTTCAGTCCGCAGGCAGACACTCTGTCCACTGAGCCAAACCAGTCAGGGCGAGACTGTATTTCTTGATACCAGATTTTAATGGTTGTAGACTTGCCCTCCAGAATCTATCTAATCCTTGATGCAGTTGACATACTACAGATTTGTAATGAAAATACAGTAAAACAATAATGTTGGCATTTAATTAGGGAAATTAGCATAATCATACTCAATTTTTAATGCTATCACCCGGAGCTCTGGTGGTGTAATCAATCAATTCATTCAGCATAGTTTGGTGGTAAATAACTGGGCTGCCTGAGTTTATTCCTTATTCCATCATTTACTGTGAGACCTAGGATACGTTACTTAGCCTGCTTATGACTGAGGTGAAAATGATAAATCTACCGCAGAGGGTGTGCAAAATTCTTAGGAATGTGCCTATCACGTAATGACAGCTAATCCTATATAATAAAAGCCTAATATGTTAAGTGTCTTGTTGTCCAGTTGGCCATTCATCCAATCAAAGCATAATATGCTAATGATATGCTAAGGCTGCTCAACTGCTCGCTATGAGGAGCACTGAGTACCAGGGGGCAGATGCTCCTATCAGTAGGTTAGTTTGCTGGGGTCTGGATGATTGAGACTGAGCAACGTAGGCTGGACACACCCTGGAGCCCTCCCAAAGTTCCTCCCAGGCTGGCCAACCTCCCACGTCCCTCCCCAGCCCCGATCGTGCACCAGTGAGGTCCCTTGGCCTGATCTGCGCCTTCTCACAATCTGGGACCCCTCCGGGGATGTCAAGAGAGCTGGTTTCGGTCTGATGGCAGAATGATCAGTTGTTATGACATGCACTGACCACCAGGGGGCAGACACTCAATGCAGGAGCTGCCCCGTAGTGGGGAGAGCGCTGGTCAGCCAGAGGCTAGGCTCATAGCTGGTAAGCACAGCGGTGGTGGAGACAGGGAGCAGTCCTAAGCCATCAGTTGGACACCCCCTGAGGGCTCCTGGACTGCGAGAGGGTGCAGGCTGGTGAGGGGGACCTCAGGCCTCTAGTACTTAATATAGTGAGTACTAATTATGTTCTAGGTACTCTTTTAGTTGCTTAAGAAATTTTAAAAAATAATAAATTTCCTGTCCTCATAGCACTTACATTTCAGTGGAGGAAGACAAAATCAGTTAAAAGGAACATGATGGTTTCTGAAACTTTCAAAGATAACTTCTGGGCATGCCAGTGAGTTTTAAAATTACTGTATTTTAGAAATTTAATAGTATGGGAAGTTTAATATGTCTTTTTCTTCATTTTTTAAAAAGTTTAATATTTTTATTAAAAATTTTTTTTGAGAAAGAGAGAGAGGAAGGTAGAGGGAGAGAGAAAGAGAAACATCCATGTGAGAGTGGAACATTGATCGGTTGCCTCCTGCACACCTCCTACCAGGGATCGAGCCTCTAACTGTGCCCTGACAGCAACCTGCTGGTACACAACACAGCTCCCAGCCAACTGAGCCGCACCAGCCAGGGCTAACATCAGTCTTTCAGCCAAACTTTTCTTCTTCCTTGATAAAAATGTGTTTCTCACACTGGTAGGTGAATTATTAGCCATTGGTAACAATATTTGGCTCACAGGTGAAATTAGAGGAGGAGGAAGCTGCTTTTTCTGGGAAAGGAAAAGAAAAAAGGGACAGAGAAGAAATTAAAGGTAATTATTTCTTTGGTTTCAGTGCCCAGCAGTAGAAGGGAAATGTTGGATCATGGCCTGTCCTTAAAAAGAAATATCATGCATCCTTTAAAAATCATGACATAAAATATATCCTAGTGGAAAGCTCAGTGGAAAACACTGTAAATGCCCTTCTGTTTATGCAGCACGGTTCCAGTTTTGTCCACACTCACATTTACTCACTAGGAAGAAACATACAAACATGTCAGGAGTGGTAATCTCTGTATAATGGGATTATGGATGATTTCGTTTCCTTAATATTGTCCTGTCTTTGCATGAATTATAAAATTCTTCAGGTTTAAATGCCTCTGAAGTGCAAAGGAGGAAACGGGTTTAGAGAGAGGTTAGGTGATTTGACTAAGGCCCCACAGCTACTGAGTGGTGAGGCCAGGATTCTAAGCCACATCTTGACTTCCTGTTCTTTTTTTCTTTTAAAAAAAATAAATTTTATTGATTTTTTTTACAGAGAGGAAGGGAGAGGGATGGAGAGTTAGAAACATCGATGAGAGAGAAACATCAATCCGCTGCCTCCTGCACACTCCCTACTGGGGATGTGCTCGCAGCCAAGGTACATGCCCTTGACCGGAATCGAACCTAGGACCCTTGAGTCTGCAGGCCGACGCTTTATCCACTGAGCCAAACCGGTTAAAGCTTAACTCCTTGTTCTTAACTTGACCAGCTCTCATCCTACAAAAGTGACCTTTGTAAAAGGGCCTCCCCTGGCCTCTACTGCCCAATCCCAAGCTGTGGTGCGTATGGCTTTGGAATTTGTTTATGTTAATCAGAAGATGTTCACTGAAACTTAAATAGAAGGAGCTAATGCTGAGGTCATCCTTGTACATGTAGTTATTGGAAAAGAAAAGCCAGTATTCTGGAAAGGAGGAAATGGAAGAATGACTTGAGAAAAAGGTCTGAAAGATATAGCAGCATAAAAGGACTGAGGGAGGAGATGCTTCAAGGTGGGAGTGACGGTACAATCACGTTGTAACTAGGTTTCGTGGTAGAGAATGAGAACTGAGAAAAACACTATTGAAAAAATATCACTTATTTGGTCAGGAGCCAGGTAACCCCTGAGGATCTGGTGAAAGCAGAGCAGCCGAGGTAGTGCCGTGCGGCCAGTGATGTGTGGGAGCTGGTTTGCAGTTGGTAAGAACACGCTGAGAAGCTTGATGATATGAAGATGGCAGAAGGTAGCTGGAAGAGGCTGCAGGGTAACAAAACTAACTAGTTGCTGCATCAAGAGGTTCAGGGCAATGACATTCTGTAGGTAGGACTTTATGATGATTAACATGTGTTGAGGTTTTGAGGTTAAAATGAGGTAGTGGTTGTCAATCACTTTAGAAAGTAGAAAACATTTTAAATTTAGACAATCAGAAGTGAAGAGTTTTTAAGAATATGGTAGATAGGTACGGGAAATCCTTTATAAAATTAAAGTATTTATGTTAGTAAAATTTGAAACAATCACTGGGTTTTAAAGATGAACAATTAGGTCTGTTTCTCATGTCTTGTTTTCCACAGAATGAACGAGCTTTTGTAGTTGTGGTTTTAAAAAAAGGTCAGTTTATATGTGACTACTGAGCTTCAAAGGAATAAAATAGAATATATTGTGCATTTGAAAAACTGCTTAAGTCAAAAGCCTCCAGATGGTGTGTGCTGCTGTATTTACTGCAAGCTCACCAGATTATCTACTAATAACTTAAAAATAGCTGGGTAGAAACAGTGGTATATTCAAGTTGCTGCTGGTTGTGAACCTCAACACCAATAGTAACTTTCTACTTGTATGCATTTAGTAAAATACAGTTGAAATGACTTCCTTTTGTATTGCTTTCAAGATTTCTTATTTGGGCCAGTTATGTTTTGCACAAACAACCAGAGTGCTCACATACAGAAGTAGATTCCAGGTCTTAAAAAATATATGTATGTATTTATTTAATGTGTTCTCTTAGGAGTAGATTGGAGAACGGTTCTTGCATCTTCAAAAAATGTTTGTTTGTTTTTGTTTCACTAACCATTCTTAAAATTAAAAATAAATTTTTATCGATTTTAGAGAGGACAGGAAAGAGAGGGAGAGATAGAAACATACCATATTTTGCATTCCTAGTTTCAATGAACGAGAGTTCCCTTTGCTCTACATTCTTGCTAGTATTTGGTGTTGTCATTATTTTAGGTTTTAGCCCTTTTTATTTATTAAAAATGTTAATGCTCATGCTCTGTTGCAGTTTTGACTTTGTCTACTATTTGCCATAGAGAATAAATGAGACCCGTAAATATTGTCTCTATGTGCTTCATTGTCCAACCTTAGGGGAAAAGGCATAAAGGTATACATTTAGGAATAACATAATCTGATTATACTTTCAAAAAACGGGCGTAATTCTGTAATAATAATTTTAGGTGGATTTTTTTTTTTGTGCTTCCATGTAAATATTATTTCCCCTCAGTTATCCAGTGTTTCTCATTTTGCAATAGATTTCATTTTATAAAGGGAAATGCTTTGAATATTTTGAAACAAGCTCATTCTGTCAAAACTCTTTATTTGCTAGATATTTATGATGTAAAGATTTGTATTATTGAGTGGTCAAGGCACTCAGGTAAGAGGAAGATTTGACCCTATCCTTGGAGGTTATTATGTCCCTAATAATAATAATTGCAGAAGTGACTATTTAAGGGCTTACTGTAGGGCAGATCATGTACACTTCTAAGATGAGGTACTTTCCAGTTATGCTGACATAGAGCATTTTGACTTCAGCATTTATACCATCAACCTAACTGCTCTGGTTCTACCCAAAGCCTTGCTTGTGAAGATGATTTGGATAGGCTCTCCTGACAGTTAGTGAGTTCATTAATTCTCCCGCCTGGGGTTAGCTTTATTTTTATCAGAGACTCCATCAAACATTAGTGCAAGTCATATGCGGCCCCCCCCCCCCCCCC
>PVJC01036183.1:0-17851 GCA_004026665.1 Murina feae | reverse complement strand
CTTGCTGGCTCGGTAGGTGGGATGGTTGTGGACATCCTTTGATGAAATGGATTTTAATCCTTTGTCATGCTTTACCCAAAAGGAGAGTGATTATTAAAAACTGGCAACGATTTATAAAAGGAGGCATTATTCTAGGTACTGTGTGTAGGCAAGGAGAAATAAAGAAAATTTTTGTGGAGTTCAAGAGGTTCAAGAAGTTTAAAATCCAGAGTAGAAACCAATAATAAGGTAACTAACAATCCAAGGCCTGGAACTGTGCAATTAACAGCACAAAATGTCACAAAGTTCAGTGCCTGGAGGATTGCTATGGCCTGGGAAAGTTGGCACCTAACTCCTGGGAGAAAGTAGAGCTGGAACTACCCTTCGAAGGAAAGATGGAATTCAGAAAGGCAAAGGGGTTGATGTGAGCCATCACAGCGGTGGGTCTGGGATGTGAATAGATGAGTCTAACTGGGAAAAAGTTCATTCCAGGTCTGATTTCAATCTGAAGCTCACAGAAACCTCCCCTGGCAGCGGGGGAAGGTGGGTAACAGGGGTCCTCAGCTAATTTTAGTACTTTAGAAAGCTGTCCCAAATCATACATTTATCATCCTCCCATCCCACACAAGAACCACAGTCCAACTAGAACCTAAAGTTAATTTGCTTTGAGTGAGATTGTATCATTTTTGTTAAGTGGGTTTAACTTTCTCATGTTGATCTCAGGTTCTCATTGATAACTATGCCTATCAATTCAAAAATCAAAAGTGAGAAAATTATCTAAATGTCATCTAGAAGGCAACATCGTAAGAAACACAGTGTGCATGGAGGAAAGAGAAGGGGGGAACAAAAGTTTTCCTTGATTTGAAAAAAAAAAAAGAATTAATAGAGGTGCTGATTAAGATACAAAGTTTGTAAATTCCTATCTCAGACAGTTCTTAATTGGAAGCCAGGTTTTAAAAGGGGTCTCAGTTTTCTTTCAGCAGTTGTGATCTCCTTAAAAACTGTGGACTTAATTGGGTCTTGCTCAAAAAATTGCCTTCCATCTTCCTTCTCCACATTTTTGTGGAACTTGTTTTGGGAACAGAAAATAGATCTTCCCTGACTTTGTACATATCTGCTTACTTATGAGCTTTTGCCTGGATATTTGGACCTGGTTAAATTTGGACCCGGTTAGTGTGCTTTAGACAATAAGAAAATTATTTATTTATCAAGTTTTTGAAATACTGTTTATTCAAAAATGTATAACTGTACCACACTTGTTTTCAGAGAAAAGTTTAGATTAAGAATTAGAAGTCCTGGATCAGAATCCTGGATTTTAAGAAAGTTCCTTAATCTCTATGGGTCACAATTTCTCCTTCAATTGCTTGGGGATAATATCTACCCTGTTTGTGGGAGGCCCCCATTGACTGGCCACCTTCTTCTCTGACCCTGAACATTTCCAGGCTTCTGAGTCCTGGAAATTCTCTCTCCGAAACATCTTTGTCCTTTATCTCTCCCTCCTTTGTTACTTCTTTGCCTCAGGTCAGAACCCACCCCCCACTTCTTGCCTAACTCACTGTAATGCCCTCCTGACTGGCCTTTGCCCTCAGTCTTGTTGCTTCTTAAAGGCATCCTCCATATTTCTGTATTTATTTTCTCATATGTGAATTAATCATGTTACTTCTATAATTTACAGAATGCACTCATTTTCCTCTAATGATAACAGCCAACATTTACTGAGTGCTTACCTCATGCTATCTGTGGTACACAGTACACAGACATTGTACACAGACCATCTCAATGACTCACAGCATGGTTATGAGATGCAGGAACAGTTGTTGTCTCCACTTTCCAAATGAGGTTCTGAGACTAGGTGGGATTAGTAGGTAGCATGAGGTCACATGGCTAATGAGTCACAAAAGCAAGATACTGGTTTAGGCACTGATTCCAGAGCACACACACTTAACCCTTTTCCTGCTGTTCTGCTTCCCAGGGTGGTCCATAGACTTTCCTTAAGCTGCCCCTGCTCCTTCTCTAGCATTGTTCTACATACACATCACCCTACCCAATAGACAGTCATACTGAATTCCATTCTTAGTCATACTAAGGCTGTATGCAATGGGTATAGTGCCTGGAAAATATTTTTTATTGAATAAATGAATGAAAGAATTTATAAAGCATATGTTAACTATAAGTCCCCATACCAATGTTGAGATTTAATATAGGTTAAATCAGAAACACACTGATATTATTCAGTTGGCTAGCCCAGCTTTGCACTATAACATTTGGGGCCAGGTTATTCTTTGTCATAGGGAATTGTCCTGTGCACTATAGGTTTATCAGCATCCCTTGTCTTCTACCTGCTAGAGAGATGCCAGCAGTACTCTCCATGTGATCACTATAGTGTCTCCTCTGGCAACCAAACATCCCTTTGGACACCAAACTAATTAAGGACACCTGGACTGAGTTTTAATTGCTCATTTTCACTGAATCTCTTACTTTCACTAATAATCACATTTCTCATCTTTAAAAATGATAGGATTTGGTGATAATTTATTCTTCTAGTCAGTAATATATCAAAAAGTCTCTATGTACAGCTAAATGTCATATGGTATCATATACTGCATTATGAAATAGAAAAAAGACATTGGTGGAAAACTGGTAAAATATGAATAAATCCTGTGGTGTAGTTAATAGCATTGTACCAATGTTAATTTCTTAGTTATTATAAGAGTACCATGGTTATATAAGATGTTAATATTAGGGTTGCTGAGTGAAGAATGTTAGGAGAGGATGACCATTTTTTAGACATAAGTAAAAGCAGAGCCCTATAGATATTCCTTCATAGATCTAGAGAAAAGCTAATGAAGTATGTGTTTTTGTCTTTTACTCATTTTACAGACTCTCCATTCACATGGATGATGAACTGCGCCATATTGCACAAAATTCTCTTCAGGGTTTGCTGGTTGACTTCCCAGACTGGAGAGAAGATGTCCTGTTTGGCTTCACCACCTTCCTGCTCCGTGAAGTAAACGACATGCATCACAGCCTCCTGGACTCCTCCCTGAAGTTACTGCTCCAGCTGCTCACCCAGTGGAAACTGGTCATACAAACTCAAGGAAAAGTCTGTGAGCAAGCCAACAAAATCAGAAATTCAGAGGTGATGTTCACATTCTTCCCATTGGTTCTCATGGATGTAAACAAGTTGGAGCCAGAAAACCTTGGAGTTCTTACTCTTGGCTACCTCGGAACTTCCTCCCAAATGGTGGCCCTTACTTTTTCCATCTGCCTAAATTGTGACTAAGAAACTTAGGGGGTGATTTGGTAGATTTGTTAGATATCAGGTTGGATTTGTTAACAAGGCCATTTAGGGAATGGAATTTTTTTCAGAGAATTATGATTATAAATGTATTTATAAGAGCAATGACAATAGGCCAGGGAGATAGAGCTGAATTGTGGATATAGAAATGGATATGGATATGGATGTGGATATAAAAGTTAGCTGCTCACCAGATTTTTTTCATAGTGGCAGCATATTGGTTGTGTTAACCATATCTACAGAGAAGAAAAGTGTAGTCTTGTAGCTGCTTCATTCTTTCATGCCTCAGTCTAAATGATAAACCTTCATGATAACATTTTGAAGAGCTCGTTGAGGAGCAGAGTTGTCAGAGGAGAACCAGGGCAGTGGTGGCATGGCATTGGCAAAGAACAGACGGAGAAAGGAGTCTAGCTGGAGAAGAGCATACCTGAGCATCTGAGGAACGTGGGCGTTCAGGGAGGTATAATTGTATTTAGCGATCAGCTAAAATCCTAGATTGGCTGATTTCAGTGATGAGATCCAGGTCATTCTCCTTCCTTGTGTTCTATGCATGCCAAAAGATGATAGGTAAAAAAACAAAACAAGGATTACAATATGCTCATAAAAGGAAAACTGAAATGAAGGCGGACTCTGCCCTGTTGTCTGGCCAGCATTTTAGACTCATTTGTTTGTGGTTTGGGAACATTCAGAATCCATCTCATAAACATCCAAAACCTAGATTAGAATCTAATACAAAAAACAAGTCTAATTAGAAAGTAAATCTTTGAAAATGCAATTTAATACCATCCAAAAAGTTTATTGAAAACTTATGTAAAAAACAAATTAGGCCATTTTGATTGAATATATAGAGTAATATATGGTATGGATGGAAGCAGTTTTCTTTTTATTAATGTTAATAGCCTTTGAAAAGTTATTTCTTCTCATAGATAATAGAGGGCTGATGGTATCCCAAAGTAACAATGGATCTTAAAAAAAAGGGGGACCTATGATATTTCATGAATAATAATGAGTTTATAGACATGTCTGGACCTAAGCCATTATAATTAATTTTAATATCATGAGATTAAATGTGCCCAAAGATGTACATATAAGATTAGTTTCTTCTTCCCCTGTTATTTTTCTGACATAGAATGTTGTTCTTATTGTATGACAGTTTATTGCAAATGGCTCCAGCCACCGAATGCAGTCAGAACGAAGTCCCCATTGCAGTGTCCTCCATGCTGTGGAAGGCTTTGCTCTGGTTTTACTCTGCAGTTTTCAGGTGGCCACACGCAAACTGTCCGTTTTAATACTCAAGGAAATCCGAGCATTATTTCTTGTCCTGGGTCAGCCTGAGGTATGGATTGTTTTTCTGAAGTTCCCAATTTATTCATTTCAAGAGTTTTGATGTTTAGATTAAAAATTGTAAATGATGCATTACTACTTTATGTTCCATCATGTTACACATGATGTCAACAAATAATCTTTGCTTTGTGCTGGGGTTTTTTTTTTTTTTTATGAACTAGCACTATTAATCTAGGAGAGATAAGTCATATATTCTTAGAGCAACAGAAAAACCTGTTTATCATTCTCTAAGAGATAGTGCTTATAAAAAAGTGAAGAATTAAGATTAAGTTATAAATCATTTGTCTTCATAATGTTCAGCATACATCAAAGTAAGCAAACATTATTACATTTATAATAGAGAATGAACTTAAGAAAATAATGGATACCATTTAAAATGAGTAAGATATTAAATAGTCTGTCTAATAGAAAGTCACTTAATCTTTCCAATAGTAGAAAAAATGGCATCATAAGAAAACATGTCCCTTGAAATGGGAGAAATAAGCCCATGATTAAGCACTATAATTCCAGCTAACATCCCACCCACAGTCAAGGACACCCTTGTTCAGGTGTTCAGGCTCATGGCCTGATGGCACAGGTGGCCAAACCCCAGGCATGAGTCAATTAAAGAAGAGCCAGCTTTTTATGGCACTACTTCTTTTAGGAAAAAAAATGGTACTTTCCTTTTTCTTGTTTTAAATCATGGGTCTTGACTTATGATCCTCAAAATGGTCATTGTCTTTCCAAATATTTTTAAATCCATCACTGTCCTGGTTATTCACATTTTTTTTCAGGTAGCTATCTGAAATATTTTAGGGTCATGCCTCTGTATCAAGTAAATAGGTCTCTGAGACATGCTATACTTTGGTAAACCTCCATTAAGTCTCTAATTATGAGAATACTGATAACAATGACTATGTAAGTATCAGTTACTACCTAAGTGCTCTGCATATATATTATCTTATTTAACTCTTACAATAACCTAAGAATGAGTATTTTTTTTTTACCCCCAATGTACAAAGACTGAGGTTTAGGGAGGTTAAAAGTCTTTATCAATAGCTAGGACATGACAGAGCCACAATTCAAAGCCAAACACAGATGCCTCTAAAGCCCGTGTCCATACTGGTAACTGCTATTCCAGCAGACAGTGTGGGATGTTTCTCGCACAGTATGTTGTTTTCTTACACCAGCCGTGACTCTTTGGAAACCATTCCCATTCTCATTTTGAAATCATTCTCATACATGAACAAAGATATTCCAGAGCTTTCCTATAAGGCTTCTAAGTAAACAATTTTATATATCTGAGCTTCTCTATAATAAAGAATGGCAAACATACACATTCATTCACTTAGAAGAAGGGATTGGGAAGTACAAATTGGCAGTTACCAAATAGTCATGGGGATGTACAGTACAGTATGGGGAATATAGTCAATTATATTATAATAACTATGTATGGTGCCAGGTACTGGAAATGTCAGGAGGACCACATTGTAAAGTATACAAATGGGATACTTTTTTCTTATGCCCATTCCAATTTGCTTCTTTTACCAAATAGCTATCCACCACATAGTTACCATAGAGAGTATGTGGTTAGTCCCCAGTGTCCTTTCTTTAGGACTAAATTCAGTCACAGTCAACAATTTATCAGTTATTTTAGCAGATCAGTGACTTCAGTAAGTAGCATTTAGAGGTCAGACAAAGCATATTTTTGTGGGGTTTCCAGTCCTTAAAATTAATGCCAACACCAATGCTTCAGTAAATAACATCTGATACAGTATTTAGATTCTTGTGCACATGTATGAATTTTTGAAATTCAGGTGCATGTCTCCTCAGTGCAATGTGAAATGGGAGTTCTAATTACCTTCCACTGAAACTTGAAAGACTCAACTCAGAAGCATAGGGAGTTTTATCCACTGCCATTCACCATCTTGACACTCAGTTTTCTGTGAGAAAACCCTTATCACTGTCTTGCACACTGTTCTGTTTTCATGTTCTAGACAAAGGGTGTGGGCTAGTTGGGATGGATCCATTTTCCCATGAAGAGTAACCACCTCTCCTTTGTATAGGATGATGACAGGCCTATGATTGATGTCATGGATCAGCTAAGTTCTTCCATTCTTGAAAGTTTTATTCACGTAGCAGTTTCAGACTCAGTAAGTACATATTTGACTATTATTGCTAATCATTTTAAGTATAAAATCTGGACATGTCTGGCAAAAGAGAGACAAAGAAAAATGATACGGAAGAATTCAGGGGTTTTAAGTCAGGTTAATAAACTGATGCAAAAGTACTTAGGAAGCTCTGACCAGTGTAGGTCAGTGGTTAGAGGGTCAGCCTGTGTACTGAAAGGCAGCAGGTGTGCTTCCTGATCAATGGCACATACCTGGGTTACAGGTTTGATCCCCAGCTAGTCTGGGTGTGTGGGGGAGGCAACCAATCTATGATGTGTCTCTCTTACATCGATGTTTCTCTCTCTATCCCCCTCTTTCCCTTCCACTGCCTAAAAATCAGTGGAGGAAATATCCTCAGGTGAGAATTAACAAAACAAGAAAAAAGGACTTAGGAAAACAAGGCAGGATTTTCAAATACTGGTTCAGAAGACATTCAAATCATTTCAAATGAAATTTGAGGCTTAGGTATATAAATAATATTTTGAAAACTGCAATTTCAATAAGAATTGCTCAGGCTTCTTTAAGAAAACAAATTCACATTACGTATTGTACTTCACACTATATGTACCTTATATTTAAGGTTGCTTTACAGTTTATAAGGTGCTTTCACATTGATTATCATTTTGACCCTGATAGATATCAAAACTCAAAACAATTAAGAGGCACAGGGCCATAGTCACACAGAAGGAAGTGATAGGGTCGGACCTGACCCTAATTGGATTCTGACTCTAGTACAGCTTTATCTGTCTCACAAATATATTCTCCCTTATATAGTGCATATTAGTAGCTTCCATTTTCATGAATAAGTAGAAAATAAATTGAAATAGATTTTAATTATCTGTGTTTTTTAAAAAAATCAGTACAGTGCAGTCATGGAGCCTGGACTAATTTCAGCTCCAAAGCTTAAGAGAGCAGGACACATCCTGAATGCATGCAGAATCCACACTGCTAATATCCCTCATATATTCATGGCAAATAACTATAAATGAATACAAACATAATTGACAAATAGCTATGAGTGACTAGAAAACCTAACAATACTTGTGAGCTTCATGTGGCCTTTTCCAACTGAAATTCAACACAGATCTATGTATTTTAGTAGCCTTGTTCTTGCTATGGTTGTGATAATAATGATAATACTAAAACTGTTAGCCATGCAATTCACATCTACTGCGTCTTTTAGAAATTCAAATTGTTTGAACATGGAATGGAAGAGTCAAGTTTTATTGTTTTATACATGGATCTTATTTCCCTGCAGATTATATTTTGCTCATGTGATTTTATTCTGTGTTTATCAGAATCAAAACCTTGAGCCAGGGTAATTAGGTCAGCAACTCTGCACGTAGGAAGTTGCACTTAGAGAGGGGAGATGGGGCAAGCAGTACCTGCTCTGTGCCAGGTGTTCTTACCTCCCATTCACATAAAGGTGGAGTGAGAGCAGCATTGTAATCCCCAAGTCATAAATGAAGCACTCTGGGATGCTGGGGGTTTTCTGGTCACAGGCTTTGGGCAGAGTCTGGGCTGGAATCTCTTCTCTCTGGTGCATTAACCATCGAGGCCACTAGTGGGGTGCTCTGACCCACCAGAGCTCCTATACCCAGCAGAGAAAATGGATTGTGTTAAATGCCTAACAAAAATGAAGGCAATTTTCTCTCCTGGCACAACAGCTACATTATTGAAACTTGGTCTTCTGTAAATTTTGATTTCCGAGCTTAAAAGAAAATCAATAAGAACTTGTGTGATTAGATATCTTTCAAAAGGTTCTAGAATTTATTAGTTTGGCTTGATAGCATAGGACAAGAATATGTAGGTATTTTACCTTAAAAATCAATAAAATACCTTTCATAAAAGTAATTAAATTCAGCCATCTCCCTAAGTCATTATCATTGCTATCATTTAATTATAGGTATTAAATGCACATTTATGAATCTCAGAGATTAATAACTTTTCAGAATTTTAAAATGACAAATCTTTGGTCTAGTTTGAATTAACTAATGTCATGTTTTTGTTCAACAAATATTTAGTGAGCAGCATCTGCTTACCAATATAACATTAAACTATACGAAGTACAACCCCTGTCCTTAACTTCTGTATTTCAGTCGCTTGTCATCTAGCCTGGGAAACAGTGATGACTACAAACCAAATCCTATATGGTAGGGGTAGGAGGAGGTTTAAGTCACCACATGGCCAGTTACAGAGGTGGTCAGGAAAAGCTATGATGAGGATGTAGAGTTGATAGTATGGTGTTGATTCATTGCCCTCTTGCACCTGCAGGCCACCTTACCACTGACCCACAGTGTGGATCTTCAGTGGCTGGTGGAGTGGAATGCGGTCCTGGTCAACAGCCATTATGATGTGAAGAGCCCATCCCACGTCTGGATATTCGCTCAGTCTGTCAAAGACCCCTGGGTCCTCTGTCTGTTCAGTTTCCTGCGTCAGGAGAACTTGCCCAAGCATTGTCCCACGGCCCTCAGCTATGCCTGGCCCTATGCCTTCACTCGGCTCCAGTCAGTCATGCCTCTGGTGGACCCCAAGTAAGGGATCTATGTGCTTTCCTCTGTTTTGCTTGTCACCATTTTCCCTCTTACATTTTCATTTCATATAAGAGATTAAGATATTATAATCCTCTCTATATTCTCAACTTCCTAACATAGAATTCTTAACATTGAATAAAAACCTGGTTCAAAGTTCTTATCTAGAGCTAGTTTTGTTGTTATTGTTGCTTTTCATAATAATCAATATGAATGTCTAAGTACAGAATCTCAGACCTTACTGGTGAAAATGTTATGAAAGTTTATACTTCCCATCCAGTAGTGATCTTCCCTATCCAGATAATCTTTGATAGATAGCTGTTCAACTCTCTTTGAGCACTTTGTAGGATCATTATTCAATAAATGATATTTAAAATCCTGAACTAGTGCTCACTTCTCCATATTTCTAGTAGCCCAATTAATGCCAAGAAAACCAGCACTGCTGGTAGCGGAGACAACTATGTGACCTTGTGGAGAAACTACCTCATTCTTTGCTTTGGAGTTGCAAAACCCAGTATCATGAGCCCGGGACACTTAAGAGCATCGACTCCAGAAATAATGGCGACCACGCCTGACGGTACAGTGAGCTACGATAACAAGGTGACATGACATGCTTCAGAAGAATTATTCTGTAAGGGTTTTTTTAGCTTGTTTGTCTAGAGTTCACAGTGCAAATTGTACTGTGCCTGCCATCTGGAGTATAGAGAATCAGATCTTCACCTGCCCATTTCTAAAGTCCACTGTTTATGTGCATAATTTACAATTTCTGCCTGACAAACGGACAGCAGAAGATAAAGAGAAGTGAACAAATTTTCTTAAAACATTGGCACTTGTATTTATTAGTGCCCTAAGGTTTGATTCATGTCCTACATACCACATGTCTGCCACTCCACACCAAGTCTTTACCTTTAAACCATGCCTTGATTAAATATTGTTAGTGATAAGTTTTATAGATTTAATTTGTTTTTTAAAGAAGACTATTATAATTTAAAAGTTTTTTAATTTGTGTCTCAGATGAAAAATGCATTCGTTGTGCTGTATCAAATGTTTGAGTTGTTTTATTTTTCCTGAAATGATGGCAGTGCCTTGGGAAGTGGTTCAGACTTTGAAACTGTTATAATGGAGTCACCATTTGATTAAAGGAAGCATCTATTCCCATGTGACCTCTTTTTCTCTTTTAATTAACTTGTTTCAGGCCATGGGCACCCCATCGGTGGGAGTTCTGTTAAAGCAGTTGGTGCCTTTGATGAGACTAGAGGGCATTGAGATCACAGAGTCCTTAGTTTTAGGATTTGGAAGAACAAATTCCCTTGTTTTCAGGTACATTAGTCTTAATAAGTTGTAAATTCATACATGCTGCTGCTGTCGTGGTTCCCATTTGTAATACAAGTCTGAGTTTGCTGTTGGCGAGTACCTGCAGTTTCTGGCCTGGCACTGTTTCCTGTGTCCTGGCTGATGTGCATGAAACAACCCTTGCTTGCAGCTGTCTCATGTTTCACTTTTTGTCATTGCAACTTTGACTTTACCTCTCAGATTGTATCTCACTTGCAAGCTTTGCTTTAGATCACAGTAAAAAGAATTTCCCTATCAATGCCCAGGTAACCAGACTGTCCACAGGCTTTAAGGTCACAATAAGGAGTGTCTGCCAATAATGCAGCACTCTCAAAGGTGAAGCATTGGTAGAACTCTCTGAGGGACGACCTGTTACACTGGTGGACATTCCTATAAAGTGCCTTATCTGCCTTTATAGAACCATCATATCTCACTTTCTAGATTCCTTAGTCATTTCACAGCTTTAATTAAATAACCATTCCATCTGAGGCAGTGCCAAGCCTTTGAAAGAGTCATCATAAAACGTTCTATTCAGGCTGCCTCTGATGACTTTAGCTAAGCAGGAAAGCCTACTAGGACAAATTAAACTGTATATGTTTCACACAGATACAAAAGGGAATACTCCAAGCATCTGAAAGACCCTATTTGAAAAATAAAGATTAATGAGATATCTTATAAGCAACTGAAAAGGATCAGTTACATTATTCATGTAGAGAGTCAGATGTTATCCTTACAAAAAGTAATTGTGAGTGGAATATAATGAACAACAAAAACTGATGAACAAAATTAGATCTAGAGACAAGGAATCATCGAAAAGACCGTCAAACTTCAGAGGGAAGGCACGGGAGAGTTCGGGTGGGGGGGTAAGAGATCAACCAAAGGACTTGTATGCATGCATGTCCTAGTAAACATAACCAATGGACACAGACACTAGTGGGGTGAGGGCATGTGCTGGGGGTGGGAGTGGCCAGGGAGAGGTCAATGAGGGGGGAAGGAGACATATGCAATACTATATGTAATACTTTAAACAATAAATAATTTTTTTAAAAAAGAATAAAAAATAGTAATTGTGAGTTCTGACTACTTGGATGCCAGTTAATTAGAGTTTTACTACTTATTTATTAAAACTAAAAAAGCATGATGTAAAAATACTATAAGAAGATAATCAGAACAATTGTTGAAATTTCTGAACATTTTCCCCCAAAGAACCTGAGGCTTTCTTTTGCGTATTTCATCCTCTTAGTGTTCCTCAGGGGAAGTAACTTATGCAACTTACAAACATATAGATTTAGTATAATTATAGGATCTACCTTAGATTTATTGAGTGAAATATAAAAATGCACATAGTAATTATTTGGTTAATGTCTGCTATTAGATGGAAGAAACCATTAATATTACTTCCATGTCTTTGGTGAAAAAATTCTAGCATCTATAGTGAAAAAAGCTGGAATGAAACGCAGGCTTTCCATGTCTCAGAGTTTACCTTCCTGTCTCTGGATTTCCCTGTATGGCAGTTTCTACTAGCACAAGATATTCTACCAGAAAATATAAAGTTTTTAGACATGGAGTGGATTATAAACAAAATACCTACCAACAGGCTAGATAATGAGGACAGGTGAAGAATATACATGTAATATGAGATATAAATTAACATGATCAAACTTTTATTTTTTCTATGTAAGAGGTAAGGTTTTTATGAGAACCTCACTACTATAGTACTTGCCATATTTATATTTGTCATAGTTTAAATAAAGGAATTTATGTCTGAAATTCCAAAAAAAACTTCATGTCAGAATCAACTATGAGTCATTCCCCTGAGCACAGATTCCAAAGGCAGTGCTATAGTATTACATCTATCTCTTATGCTCTAATTAGACTGAAAATTTCTGTGCAGAGACTCAGTTTCGCTTATCTTCAGGTCCACAGTCTGTAGCAAAGTGCTTGCAAAATACAGACAGTCCTCAGGTTATGTAAGACTTGATGTAAGTCGTTTTGTGGTTACATTGCCATCTCCCAGTAATTTATTTTAAAAAAAAAAAAGTTCCGTCATTTCGATGTATGTACATATGTGCTTTATGTTTTTTATTATTTATTTACCACAAGTAAAGGTCAGGAATTGTTATCTTTCTTTGAATTTTTTTTTACTTCATTACTGCTGTGTATATGCTCCGTGTTAGTGACGTAGATGCTTATGTAGGTGGGTTCCAGCTTATGGCGAAATCATGTTAAGTCCCACCGTAGGAACAGATCTCCGATGTAACCCGATGACCTACTGTATTATTTCAGACATTAAATCAAAACCAAGTCAATCCATAAATTGAGCCAAAATTATATACACAGCACTGGGATTAATACCCATTATACAAAGTATAGCCCAGTACCTAATTACAGTTCACCGTGTGACTGGGAAATGGGAAGGCCAGGGGAGATTTTGATGTCAGATGCAAAGTGGAAAAACCAAATGATTTAGGATTAAATGGGTATGTTTGGTGACAAGTTTGGTGTCAATAATAATATATTTCAAATGTTTACCTTTTTCCTCTGTAGAGAATTAGTAGAAGAACTTCATCCATTAATGAAAGAAGCTCTGGAACGAAGACCCGAGGTAAGATTTTGAATTTAGATCATTAAGATACTTGATGTATTTGAATTGTGGTGTGAATTTAAATATACCCAGTGATTTCCCAGCATGCTTTTAATGTTGAATCTTAACATTTTAGCTTTTGTTATTTTCATTTTTTCAATATTTTAATACTTAGTATAATATGGTTCCTACTTTAAAAGCTTTTATGTCCTATATTTATGAAAACAAAACAACCTAAGTAGTCATATATATTTTAAGATATCACATTTATTTGAAAGAGGTTTGAGTTGACTAAATTTTGGTTTTTAGTTTGTTTGCTTGTTTTTAACAAGGGGTTGAATGGTCACAAACATTACTTGTTTCATCTGGCATATGAAGCATTTTCCCCAACATTATCTTCCCCAAAGTGAACTCTGAAAAGGATAAACTTATAATGTAGCAGGATAAAAAATAAAAGAAGACTAAAATGAGCTTCCCATATAGTAGTAAGAATCAAGCAAGAAGTAAAAAAAAAATTGAGCCGTTTGAGTAAGAACATGTGAGCTCCATGGTCAGATTGGTGGGAGTGTTAGTGTCCACTCTTCTTTTCCACTTGATTTTAGATGCTCCAGTCTTTCCACATATGCTTGGAGCATCTAGGAATTGAGGCTTTTTCTGAACATTTCCACCATATAGATACTTACCAACCCCCACCCCGCAATGATCTTTCTCTTACAACCTATAATAGCAAACATTGTCTCTAAAGATTAGGAAGAAAGAAAAATACATTTTGTCTTTTTGTTTAGAAAATCGAAAAGGACTAGGTTAGGCCTTTCTTTATTCTAGTTTCCTAAAGCAAAGCTCATATTGCCTTGTTCCTGTTTATAAGTGGTATCACCTCTTTCTGTACAGAACAAAAAACGCCGAGAACGGCGGGACTTGCTAAGACTACAGTTACTTCGAATTTTTGAACTTCTGGCTGATGCTGGCGTAATAAGTGACAGGTAGGGTGAAATTTTCCCCGAGTTGATCTCTGCTTACCACACCGGTCTACTTTTGTCTCTTTTTATTTCCTTTCTCTTTAAAAATATATTACCTTTAACTTTTGCTCAGAAAAAAAGCCAAAAATCTTGCAGGGGTTCTTAACCCATTTACGCTGCATATAGGTCAAGAACAAATGTAGTGTGTCAGTTCTGACAGTGGATCCTATTTTCCATGAAGCATGTACCACTTTGAAATGAAGACTGAACTTCTAAAAGTTCCATTTTTCTTTATTACAGCACAAATGGAGCCTTAGAACGGGATACTTTAGCCCTTGGAGCTTTGTTCCTAGAGTATGTGGACCTGACCCGCATGCTGCTAGAAGCTGAAAATGATAAAGAAGTTGAAATTCTTAAAGATATCCGGGCACATTTTAGTGCCATGGTCGCCAACTTGATTCAGTGTGTTCCAGGTACAGTGATGCATCACTGCACGTTACTTACCTTTATGATTGAAAAACCTTTTGTCTCTCTAATCCTCCTGGTTTGTGTGCAGGACTGGGTAGGATTGTCTATTTGTCTTGAAATACTTGGAAGTGTACATGAGGATAGATTGTGGTAATTCAGCACAGAGTTGGAAAGGGAACAATAGGAATTCAGTTTTGCTTTGTATTTGTCATTATTTCTATTCTTCATTTTGGTTTCCATGTGAAAATGAACCTAAGTGACTTCCATAGCAAGGAAGGAATTCAGAGGGAACGTTCACAGGTGCTTCATTTTTGTTCATTCTTGTGCTGATCTGTGAACATGTTCTAAAGTCTGTTTTGTCTGGTAGAAATATATGCCAGCTTTCTTTTGTTTCCCTCTGCATGAAATATCTTTTTATCCCTTTATTTTCAATCTGTGTGTCTCTCTATCTGAAATGGTTTTCCTGTAGACAGCATATATACGAGTCTTATTTTCTTATGCATTCTGTTACCCTATGTATTTTGATTGGAGCATCTAGTTCATTTAAGTAACTTTTTTTAAATTATACATTTCAAATATTTATTTCATTAAATATGTGTGCTCAGTCACTGTACTGCACAGCAGATGCCATCTTTCTTGGGTGGAGCACACCCTTCCAGACAGCATCAGGTTGGGTGAATATAATAGCCTCACACTCTGGACTCCCTGTCAACCCACTTTACAGAGCTTCCTCCCTGAAGAGAAGTCAAATGCCTGGACCAGGGTATAGAGGTCTGGGCCAATGCAGGTAGTGTCAGTGACTGAGTTGTGTGACTTTGGGGAGGGGGCAATTCCCCCAACTTTCCCATGAACCTGACTAGCACCTCCCCCTCAAGGGAGATCTACTAACCCTACTCTCCTAGCACCTGGCAGCCCCAGCCTCTCAACGTTAGGTGGCTCCAACCTACTGAGATCTGGGCAGAATCTGGGACAGACTTAATTGTGTCACTCTGAGAAAGGGGAAATTTTCCCATCACACACCCAACAGGTGCAGGATCTTCCCTTCACACAGCCAAATCTTGATCTCTTGGGCCTGATAAACTCTGCTGGCCTCATCCTAACAACTCCCTGAGACTCTGACCCACCACAAAGGTGTGCAAGCACCCAGCAGGTGGCAGCTAGACTTGGTATATACTAGAACATTTGATTTGCTAAATGTCATCAGGCCCAGCACTGGCACTGAGTCTGAACCTATGTAGATCTGGTGAATACCTTTCTCCCCTACCTAGTGACTCACTGGGAACCTATCACATGAACTTGAGTACCACAAAAGGCTCTTTCAGTGACTGAGCCTAACAGGCAGCCAGCAGGTGGAGGCAGGCAGAGACAGACATCAGGTTTCCTTGGGACTTTTGAAGACTTGCTCCCTGGCCCATAGCTGGTAAAAGCAAGCGTTAGTGTGCAGCTTGATCCTTTCCATGCACACCCAGGCCCAGCAGAGGCAGTCACAAATTATGGACCACTTTGTAATTCCAAACAGGTTGTCCAGAGCCAGTTACAAGCAGAGTCTGACATTGATCTGTACCAGATTCCCATCCAAGAAGACCTAGAACCAACATACCCACTGGTGATACTCAGACATCATCACAGCAGGATCCAAATAGCTTCCTAAGTGGCACATCCAAAGGAAGATTTTGACATGCACCCGACCTTGCTGAGGTGAATTCCACTTTGTGTGGTCACCACCTGTACAGCAGCCCATTCACTGTGGTTAGAATTGATCCTCACAGTCAGCCAGCCTAATGGTCAATCCACACACAAATAGGTTAATAGCAATTAAGATTCAATTACAACAGAAAGCCCTATAAGGGATATTCCAGGAGCACCCAGCACAGATGATCAAGAAAATTTTGCCATGGGGTCCCACAGGACATCTACTACATAAGCCCACCCCAGCAAGACTGGGAGTTAAAGCATACCTACATAATAGATAAAAATAAACATAAAGAGACAGCCAAAATGGAGAGAGAAATAAATATGCCCCAAATGAAAGAACACAAGAAATCTGCAGAAATAAAGTTAAATGAAATGGAGGCAAGCAATCTACCAAAATCTTAGAAACAGCAATAGAAAGATAGTTAGTTACCTACAAGGGAGCTCCCATAAGACTATCATCTGATTTTTCAACAGAAACATTTCAGGCCAGAAGGAATTGCCATGAAGTATTCAAAGTGGAAAAAAGCAAGGACCTAATTTACCTAGCAAGACTACCATTTAAGATTGAAGAAGAAATAAAGAGCTTCTCAGAGAAAAAAAAAGCTAAAGGAGTTCATTACCACCTAATCAGTATAATAAGAAATGTTTAAAAAAAATGACAGGCAGATTCCTCTGAATCAAAAAAAAGAAAAAGAAAAAGAAAGAAAGAAGTGTTAAAGGGTCTTCTTTAAGAAGGAGGAGGAACAGGAACCAGAGGGGGGAAAAGCTACAAAGGAATATAAGTTAAAAGAGTAAAATGGCATTAAATATGTACCTATTAATAATCACTATAAATGTAAATGAATTAAATGCTTTAATCAAAAGACATAGGGTGGCTGAATGGATAAGAAAATAAGACTCATATATATATGCTCTCTGCAAGAGACCCACCACAGAATGAAAGATATATACTGAGTAAAGGTGAAAAGATAGAAAAAGATATTTCATACAAATGGAAATGAACAATGAACTGCAGTAGCAAAACTTATATATGACAAAATAGACTTTAAAACAAAGGCTACAGTAAGAGCAAAAGAAGGACAATACATAATGATAAAGAGAGCAATCCAACAAGATGATATAATCCTTGTAAATATTTATGCACCCAAATTAGGAACACCTAAATATATAAAACAAATCTTGATAGACACAAAGGGAGAGATAGACAATAATATAGTCATAGTAGGGGACTTTAATACCACATTACCACTAATGGATATATCTTCCAGACAGAAAATCAACAAGAAAACAGTGGCCTTAAGTGACACACTAGATCAGATGGATTTCATTGATATCTTCAGAGCATTTCACCCCAAGGCAGCAGAATATACACTTGTTTCAAGTGCACAAGGCACATTTTCTAGGATAGACTACATGTTAGACAAAAACAAGTCTCAGTAAACTTAAGAAAGTTGAAACTATTTTAAGCATCTTCTCTGGCCATAATGCTTTGAAACCAGAAATCAATCACA
>PVJC01036182.1:0-17851 GCA_004026665.1 Murina feae | reverse complement strand
TGGGCGGGGGGGATGTCCCTCAGCTTGGCCTGTGCCCTCTTACAGTCTTGAACCCCTCAAGGGATGTCCACCTGCTGGCTTAGGCCTGCTCCCCAGGGGGATGAGGCCTAAGCTGGCAGTCAGACATCCCTCTGGCAGCCCAGGAGCCCTCGGGGGATGCCCACTTGCCAGCAGGGAGCAGGCCTAAGCTGCAGTTGGATATCCTTAGCGCTGCTGAGTAGGCAGGAGAGGCTCCCACCACCACCGCTGTATTGGCAGCCATCAGCCTGGCTTGTGGCTGAGCAGAGCTCCCCCTGTGGGAGCTCACTGACCACCAGGAGCAGCTCCTGCATTGAGCATCTGCCCCCTGGTGGTCAGTGTGTGTCATAGTGACCAGTCATTCCCAGTCATTCTGCTGTTAGGGTCAATTTGCATATTACCCTTTTATTATATAAGATAAAGGCTTGGTGCATGGGTGGGGGCCAGCTGGTTTGCCCTGAAGGGTGTCCCATATCAGGGTGGGGGTCCCGCTGGGGTTCCTGGCAAGCCTGGGTGAGGGGCTGAGGGCCATTTTCAGACTGACCACACCATCTTCAGGGTGGAGGTCCCTGCTGGGGTGCCTGGCCAGCCTGGGTGAGGGGCTGATGGCTGTTTGTAGGCTGGCTACAGCCCCTTCAGGGTGGGAAGTCCTGCTGGGGTGCCTGGCCAGCCTGGGTGAGGAGCTGATGGCTGTTTTCAGGCTGGACAAGCCCCCCAGCAGGGACCCTCACCCCATGAGGGTGTGGCCATCCTGGGTGAGGGGCTGATGGCTGCTTTCGGGCTGGCCATGGCCCTCAGTGACCCAAGCTCCCAACGAGGTTGGCTGGAAGCAGGTATTTTGGGGTTTATTTATCTTCTATGATTGAAACTTTGTTGTCTTGAGCAGAGGCCACAACCGACCAAGGCAGGAAGGAAGCTTAGCTTCCTCCATCGCCATGGCAACCAAGCTTCCTTCTTGCTCTAGCTCTGTGGCTGCCGGCTACCATTTTGGTTGGATTAATTTGCATATAGTCACTCTGATTGGCTGGTGCGCATGGTTTGGGATGTGGCGGAGTGACACAATTAGCATATTACTCTTTTTTTAGAACATATATATATATGGCTAATATGCAAAGTGTCCCCTTGGGAGTTTGATCAGGAGACCAGGAGTTTGATTGCTCACTATGACGTGGAACAAAGGAAGGCCCCGGCCGGCAGCCAGAAGGCCCCTATTGGCCCTGATCTTTGGCCAGGCCTAGAGACTCTAGTTTTCTATAATAAATTATTAATTATTTAATTGTAGAATTTTGTTTATTAGAGATTTTCATGTTTAGTCTCTTAAAATTTAAAAATGTTTTATCTTCATTTTGTTATTTGAATTTTTTTATATAATCTTTTGGTGTATGGAAGATTTAAATATATATGGGTTAAAGTGAACATTTTACTTTTTTGCCAATATTTTAAGAAATTTTTAAATTAAGTTTATTAGGGTAAGTTTATTAAGTAAATTAGTGGTTAATAAGATTATGTAGGTTTCAAGTGTACATTTCTATAACACATCATCTGTATATTGCATTGTGTGCCCACAACTCTAAATCAAATAATCTCCCATCACTATATATTTGATCCATTTTATCATTACTACCCCCTATCCCCTTCCTTCTGGTTACCATCATACTGTTGTCTGTGTCTATGATTTTTTGTTTGTTTGTTTCTCTTGTTTGTTCATTTGTTGCTTTCAGTTTTATATCCCATATGAGTGAAATCATATGAATATTTTAATTTTATCCCTTCTAGATGTATCTTGCTAAGAAGCACTCACCATTACCGAATTTACAAAATATTATCCTCTTACTGCTTCCAATTTTTCCATTTTCATTTTAATCAATTCAAAATATGCACAGGTAAGAATCTAAATTTATTTTATTACAAATGTATTACAGTAGACCCAATTAAATTATTAAATAATCTTTTGTTTCTTCGCCTCTTTGATTGCCCCCATTTTAATACATTTTATTCCTGTAGATATTTTTATCTGTTCTTTGATTATCTATCCTACTCATCCATTTGTCTATTCTTTTTTCAATACTACAGTCCTTTGATTACTGTAGCTTCACAACATAATTTGATATCTGGTAGGTCAAGTTCATCCACAGTATCTTTCTTTCAAAAATTTCTTGGTCCTTCTTATACCTTTCCTCTGTCATAAGAACTTCAAATTTACTTTTCATAACTGCAAAAAATCCAGTTGGATTTGGATTGAAAATAAATTAATATACTAATTAACTCTATTGTCCAACATTGCTATTATCAACTATCACCAAATAAATAAATCTTAGTTCTTTTAACTATAGAGATTATTAGTCAGGTGAGAAATCCATCTTGATTACAAATCAAAATTTAAAATTCATAATGTCTTATCCTGTGATTTGCTGCTTACATGCATTCAGTATCTGTAGCCACCTTTATATCATTACCAATGAGTAGTTATGTAGATATTTTGTGCTTACGTGTCAATGCTCTGGTGGGCACTTGTCTTATTCCTAGAGGTAACCCTCCAAAATGATTTTATGTAAGCCACATTGTCTACATTGTATCTCATGCCATATTAAACAGACTCTATATTTTAAAAAATCTAATTGAAACACCAGAAATTGCATTTAAATTTAGAAATATATTATATTTTTACAGTATTGTCTTTCTTTCCAAGAACCATGGTGTGTCTATACATTTATTCATGTACATTTATATGGTTTCAATATGTTCTTATAATTTTTCACTATGACATCATTTCTTGGCATTTTATAGATTTTGTGGCCATTATGAATTGTATTTATTTTCCTTCAATTTTGACTTCTAATTGTATATTGTCAGTATAAAACCAAACTCATTTCTAGCCAACTTCCTAAATTTACTTATCCTGATAGTTGATTTACTTGGTGATTTTGGATTTTCTAGGTACACAGTCATAATATCTGCAAATAATATTAAATTGTCTCATGTTCTAAAATGCATGACTATTTTTAACTGTAATAACCATGTTTATTGTATTAATCATTACTCCAAACAATAATTACAGATTGAGGAAAATATTTTTTATACTCATGCTCAATAGTTAGAAACTCTAAATACTATCTAGCCATTACTAATGACGTTTTAGAAGAACAATTAATGACATGAGAAATGTTCCTTATGCATTAATTTTTAAAAGATACAAAATTGCCTTAGCTGGTTCGCTCAGTGCTTAGAGCATCAGCCTGTGGAATGAAGGGTCCTGGGTTTGATTCCAGTCAAGGGCACATACCTTGGTTGCAGGCTTGATCCCCGGCCCTGGTTGGGGTGCGTGCAGGAGCCAACCAATTAATATGTCTATCTCACATCAATGTTTCTCTCTCTCTCTGTCTCTCCTTTCTACTCTCTAAAAATCAATGGGAAAATATACTTGGGTGAGGATTACAAAAAAAAAGATACAAAAGTGTTTTTGGAACATGAGCTAGTTTTAAAACACAGACAAAACACAGAGATACACAGATATGTGCGTACACACACATGTGCACACACACACAATGTTGTACCCAGATGTCGTGATTCCCAAAGACTACGAGTGAGCCCCAAGACCGCTGTAAAAACATGAGGGCCTTTATTATTCAAGTTAACTTGTACTTCCCACGCTCACCCACTGGCCACCGGCACAGCCACGCGCAGGGCAGGAAGTGCGGGTTTCAGGCAAAACAAAGGATTTATAGAGCCGGAAGTAGTGGGTGGGGTAACGTGTGTGGCCCCTGTTGATTGGTCGAGTGAAGGTCCTGGGCTGGGCATTTCCTCTGCATCCCTATTGGCAGGTCTGCACTCTCGCACCGCCCTTCCGCCCTTACAACAACATACCTTCAAGATGAAAAAAAAAAAAAAAAAACATGGGTGAAAAAATATCAATATAAAAAGTGTAATATCATGGCATTGCAGAATTTTTCATTTTGTTCATATATTTAGCTGTTTTACAATTTCCATGATAAGCATATATTGTTCTTGTGATCACAATAAAACAATAAATGTAATTAAGAGCAAGATAGGAATTTTTATGGGAAGTACTACCAGACAGTAGCCCAAGAGGGGCCTTCTTACTTGGTCTGCAAGTTCTAGTCATTAAGTTCCAAAATATTAACTGCAGAGAGTTTTTAATATAATGGCACTTGCTCGACATCCTATATTTATATTTCTATGCCTCTAGTTGCTATCTTTGCAGATTTGTGTAATGCTAGCACTGCAACTTTCCTTCAAGTGCAAACTGGCCCTGCCAATGACATTTGTAAAATACATTTGCTGTAAAATGTATTTGTAAAATGGCTTCCTCATTGGAGATAGGTGGAGGAAAGAAACAGTCCCTGCTGAGTGCTGCCTGGAAGACTCCTATTACTTAGAGTCCCTTTCCCCTAGAGATCTTTTCCTGCTTTCTCTACCTACCCTCAGCCATCTCCTTAGCTGACACAGTTCCAGTTAAAACTTGTCCCCTTGCAGATTTGCTTTCCTCTATTTAATGCAGGTTATAAAAGTGGTTGTACCTTTTGTACATGAGGGAATTAAAAAACTTTCAGTCTCATATTTGCAGCCCACTTTCAGTCTCATATTTTATAGCCTTTGCACACTCTTCCTACAGAGATTTTATTTAAGGAAGATGTTCACCTGAATTTGCTATTAGCTGTGAGTCAGCCAATCTAAACCACAGGAGCATCTTAAATCCTGAGAATGGAGGCTCCACAGGCTTTATTGTCTGTGGCCTTTGATTTCTTTTCCTCCTCCCGGGAATAGAGTAGAGGGCAATGGAGGTTAAGAAAAATGCATAGAGGCTGTCAAAGGCCCATTAGGTAAAATCTAAGACAAGATATCCAAAGCTCACCAAGTTGGAAAGTATGTATTAAACTTTCCTTCAAACACTTGGAATATCCCTTAAGCCATTTTTTAGAAAGCCAAAACTGTTTTTAGAAAGCCATCTTACTAAAGGACAATTTCGTGGAAATGTTAATTCCACAAAATGTTTTTTTTAAGTTCCTTGCTATATACTGAATGTGTGTCCTTGGTTTGAACAAATCAGGAACATCCCACATTTTGATCTATGTTTGAGGATTTGGGAGATATTTTAATTCTTTTATTTCATGACAGAGATGCTGCTATTGAAAACAAACTGTTGCTTTGTCAAAGCCCATATTCTGTTATATGGTATAATTTATCCATAGCCTAATGAAACATTATGCTACTAATCAAAGGTGATGGATACAAAGCATTGTTTTGTCGTCTGGTGTTATGGATTATGCTAATGACCATCTGTATATAATTGATATCTTGTTCTCCAGTCACAGAAAAACAAACAGAATCAACTATAAAAGACAACTATTTTGCTGTGATAGATGGATTTTCAGTTGGCTTTTATTCTTCATTATGTTTTTCATAACTTCTTAGTTAATTATTTTGTAGTATAATACTTTTCTGACACTTAAAACTGTCACTGCATTCCAAATAGTGATTTAAATATATTGGACATGCACACTGATGTATGTCTTCCCTAATATCCTCACCGTACAGCTCAGAAAGAATAATCAAGGCAGTAACATTTAAGACATATTGGGGCTAGTCATTTTTCTTTTGTTTTCACACATGTTGGAGGGTAACTCTTACTTTAGTTTTCTGTCGAGTGAGAATTAGTACTGCAATAAAAAATCAATCCATATAAAGGCAGACTTAATGGTTATAAGTGGAAAATCAATTAAGCCAAAGTATCCTTAGATTTTGCATGTACAGCCCTAAATTAGAGGGAACGTAATTTCTAATAAGAAAATAATCGACAACTTTACTCTCCATTATAATAAAAAGTTCCCTTTTGCTGTTTTGCTTCTAAGGAGATGTGGATATTTGCAGCCCAAAAGCATCCATGTGTGTGAAGAGAACTCTATTATCACTAAATACTATGAAGAAATACCAAAAAAAGTAAAAGATGTGGTACTTGCCCCAGAAAAATTTATGATCCAATTGGGAGCTGTACTCTATAATTTAGAAACATTTATAAGCAAGGCATCCAGGGTAAATTGATAGAGGCTTTCCCTGGGCACTGTGGCTCGGTTGGTTGGGTATTATCCCTTGCACTGAAGGGTTGCCTGTTTGATTCCTGGTCAGAGCACATGCCAGGGTTTCTGGCTCCAACCCGGTGGCAAGTATGCAGAAGACAGCTGATCCATGTTTTCTTTTCAAATAGATGTTTCTATCTCTCTCCCTCTCTCTTCCTCTCTAAAAATCAATTGAAATATGTAATAAAAAGCCCATATGCTCATACCTAAATTAATAGCAACCTCATTACTGTTTCTAGACCATTATCCCATACTCTTTCCTATACACTGTGAGTTTTGATTCTTATGTTGTCAGGCAAAATTACTCACTGTGTCTCATTGTTGTAATTTCTAATGCCTCCCTTCCCCCACTCCCCACTGTTCCCCAGTCATTTACCATAGAAGTTATTCCCTGGTGCATTGGCATTTTCTCTAAAACTACTCCTGTCTTACTTCTTAGCAATTTCATAGTATATACAAATGACACTCTAAAATTCCAATGTTGCAATTCCTTGAACCTTTCTTCTCCAATGATTGTCTCTTTGCTCTCACTCAGATACTCACTCCAATGGTCATAACCTTGATTTTATCATAAGTAGTTATCAACTTCTCCATAATCTCAATTTTAATCATTACTCCCTCTCCACTACCTCCTATCTGTCCATCTGATTCCTTCTCTACACCAATTCAGATAATTCTTCAACTCATCTGGACATGAGTGGTTCTACCAGTTTTGCCACTGTCCTTCAACCCTCATGTTCTCTCCCTGACTAGAAAAATTCCAGGGTCAAACATTAAATATCTCTTATTTGCCTATACCCTCAGCTTCCTTGTTCCTCTCTTGCTTTGTTATACCCTCTCAGAAAAACAATAATCTGGTTAAATCCAACCATTACCTATTGTGCTATAGTATGTATGCAATTGAATGTGGCTGGGTAAAATCACACAGTCATGCTTATTGGAATTACTTTAAATTCATGCCCAGTAATCTCAATTGGAAATTTAACATAATCTGGTTAGTCTCTCATTCTCCAATGCTCATACTGCATACTATATCATCTCTCTTTAAAATTCTACCTATCATCTCTCTTTAAAATGCCTGCCCTGCCTTTACTATCATCTGGCGAGCTTGCTTATTCTGTCACTGAGAAATTTGCATTGATCAGAAGAGAGGTTCCACATATTTACACCGTCACATCCATTCACCTACCAGCATCTTCTCTCACATACTCTATATTCCCACCCTTTACTATAGATCAACTATACATGCATCTATCTCAAGCCACATAAGCAAGTCTGGAGTTTAGGAAAGACTTGTTCTGATCTATGCATTACTTGCCATTGCTTTTCACTTATCCTAGACATCGTTCTAGCAGTTCTCTTTTCTCTTTCCTACATTATTTTCCCCCACTATACTAGATCATGCCCTTCAGCCTACAAACATGTCACTATTTCATCTGTTTTTAAAAAATAATCCCGGCTGCACTTCGCTCTCCAGACACCACCCATTTCCCATTTACCCTTTGCAGCAAAACTTCTTTAGTTTTCTGTACTTGCTATATCAAATTCCTTTTCTTCCATTCTCTCTTCAACGTATTCACATCAGGCTTTCACTCTCATCACTTCATACTAAATTGCTTTTGTAACTGGACAATCAATGGGTCCTGGTTGCCTGTCACCAGTTGAGCCAATTGAACAGAGACAGGATTGAATCATACATGAGTGTTTATTGGAATACGGCCAGCAGTATGGGAGAGCAGCAGGTCATCCACAAAAATCTGCTCTGCCCCCCCACCATTAGCCAGCTGCTTATATTGGATAGAAGGACAAAGATTACTTGGGGAAGTAGGCAAAAAGGATTAGAATGAGTATGCAAAATGAGCAGTTTACATATAATGCAGGCTGGGGAGTTGCAAAGGCCTGAAAGTATGCAGAAGTCTGGGGGGTTCCAAAGGAATGGCACCACTGGTTTTTGCAACAAGGTTATTAATCTTTCCATGATAATAGGCAGCTCCCTGATGGGGAGGATGGGCTGCATTTCCAGTGAGCTCCCAGGTTCCTCATGCAAATCCCAGCCAGGTTAGAATGTGCCTTCTTTAATCAGAACAAAACAATCATAGGTAACAGAGGATAATTAATATTTCTTTACAATTATAGCTGGTCCCCAATATTCTATATCTGCCCCTAACACTTTTCTCATGGTCACCCATGATGACCACATTGATATACCCAATGGTTGAGTCTCAGTTCTCATCTAGCAACAATTGCCACAATGCCCCTCAAATAGTTTCTGATTTAAATGTGTACTATCATATGTTTTCATTCTTTTCCTTTTACCTCACCTATTTTTACTTCTTAGTCTCCTTGGCCATCTTCTCCTTTTCTTTCCAATCTTTAAAATAAGAATAACCAGGGACCCTTACTCATAGTTCTTCTCTAAAATATGCACACTCCCTTGGTGATTTCATCCAATCTTATATTTTTATATATACCATCTACATGCTAATGACAACCACATTTATATCTCTAGCCTTGCCCCAAATTTCTAGGGATGTATTGCAGGTGACTGCACTCTTTCATTTAAGGTATATTACCAGTTCTGAACGAGTAACAGTGCTTATAATAATTCTTACTGAGCACAGATCATTACTATTCTTAGCTGAGCCTCAAAGTAAATAACATAGACAGACAGTTAGTTAGTTGCAAGTGAATCACACATGGTTTATTTACCAAGTCCTGACGGCTTTCAGTCTCTGAGAAGTCCACCCGGAGATGCTCACTGAGACACACCACACACAAGACGTTCAGAGAGTAAGCAGCCACAGAGTCTGGCTTCGTGGAGCTCCTCAAAGGTACGGAGGCAGAGCAGGTTGGCAGTTGGAGACGAGTTTGTGGAGGGCAGACAGGTTTCTAACTTCTGCGCTTAAATTCTTTCTTTTATATCCAAAGGTGGGTGTGGTGGTGGTCTATCAGCGGCTCTCAGGCACAGGGTCTGATCTTTACAGATAAGGTTAGGACACTTCTCAAAGAGGTAAACAAGTTACATCTTTAGGTAAGGATCTTATCAGGTACACACACAGATTCTAATATGGAGTCTAAGGGTTACACACAATTCAAAATGGAGTTTTACTTATGCTAACTTAACATTACTATAACAAGCCTCAACCTCTTTCCTAAACTCCAGACCTGTTTATATAGCTGCCTACTTGACATTTCCAGTTGGATGTCTATTAGATATCTAATTGATGTCTTAAATTCAGAATTTCAAAACAAGAGTTCCTAATCTTCCCACACTAAAGCCTGAAGTCTTGCCCATCTCCCTTAATGCATATTCTTTGGCTGTGCCTTAAAATATATCCTGAATCTGCCTACTTCTGACTGCCTCCACCAGAGCCACTCTTAGACCCAGAAATTAGTGCCTTTTCTCTTGGCTCACTTCTTTAGAGGGCCCTGCATATCTCAAACATACAACAATAAATATATTAATGAATATATGCACACTTTCATTATGTGAGAATAAACATTCAGTATGGTGTCAAAATATGATCTGTAACCCTAAACTTCCATTTTCCTCATAAATATCATTCAGAAATCAGAAAAACATATCACTTGCTCTGTATTCTTGAAAAAACAACATTGTATTCAAATACTCTGACGACTCACAATTTGTATGGCTGCTGAAATTGAAGATGGGTACTGCATTAAAGTGTAGGGAAGATCTGGGAGGCAGAAGCTCCTAAATAATGAAAAGAACAAATTAATTTATCAAATTCTTCATCTCTAATAGCATAGTAGAATCTTGAATAAGAAAATATAATTTTCCAGTAGTGTTGTTTCCATTTTATTGCCTCCCTTTGTATTAACTGCAGGGAGTTATTAATTAGTTCAGTATTAACAACAATTGCTCATGGAAGCTGAGGAATGTTTTGTCATATTAAATGATTCATATTTGTTTAACTTTAAAATGTAAATTTCTTTAAGTTTCCACATAGCTTGTGGGAAGCATGATATCAATTATTTAAATTAAGGTATACATCTATATATTACTTTAAGTCTTTGTAAAATGTGTAAAGGTCATAGATAATTAAATTATGAAATTTAAATATAGTGTAATATTTTCTACAATAATGAAAATTTGTCAAATACACTGTATTACACTATTTGAACGTGATAAGTAAAATCTATAGTTTATTTATGAATCTAAGTATTGCTTTAAATATAACAAAAGCCTAAGAGACCAAGTGACCGAACACTGAACAACTCAAGGACCGGTTGACCAGTCGCTATGATGCCCACTGACAACTGGGGGCTGATGCTCAATGCAAGAGCTGCCCCCTGGTGGTCAGTGAGCTCTCACAGCCAACCTTCCGTGGTCCCTCCTCCCAGCCAGCCGGCCCTGATTGGCCCTGATCAGGACTGGGCAAGATGCCCCGATTGGCCCTGATTGCCGGCCAGGCCAAGGGACCCCACCCATGCATGAATTCGTGCACTGGGCCTCTAATTTTATTTATAATGTAAATGGCTACTGCCTCACAGATAAAGTTTTCTCAAATTGAAATTATTAATACTACAGTGATTCAAGAAAGAACATCTAATCTGGCATTGTCATGAACAGAATAAATATTATGTAAAATCTTGATTACAATAATAACTTTGCTGAAATAAAGACAAAATTTATAAAATAAACAATAAAATATGAATTATATGTTTTATGTTTTTAATACTAGTACATTGACAGTCACAACAGAAGAGCCAGACACAGACAGTAATATATAAATTTAGTCATATATAATATTGTTCCAACTTTCAGTTATGAAATATATATATATATATATATATTTATACATTAAAAAAATCTTAGTGTGAAGGCCTATTTGTAAGATAGGAAGGTAGAATATATTGTATTTAGCATGTGTGGTTTTCCATTTAAATTCTTTACCCGAGTGCCACACATTTTAGGCATGGGTCTATCTAATAGTGCTCCCACCGAGGTCATAGCAACCCTCATTTCTCACCTGAATTATTGCAGTAATGTTGTAACTGGTTTCCCTGCTTACATGTCATTTTATCATTTATTCTTAATACAGTAGTTGGAATGATTCTGTTGAAATGTAAGTCAGATTGAAGCACTCCTATTTTCAAAACCTTCAAAGGTATCTCATATCTTCAAAGCCAATTTTATAATGTCAAAGATTCCACCCCCTCATTATCTCTCTGCTTCATCTCCTATACCCCCCTAGCTTACTGCATTTTAACCTAATCTCTTTAATCTTTGTACTATTATGCAATGTGCACTTCTGCCTCAGAACCTCTTCATCGGTCATCCCCTTTGCCTGGAATGACACTTTTCCTCATTCTCCATCAAGGCTTTGCTCAAATATCACTTTCTCAAATGGGGAAATCAGGAAAGGGTGTTGGATTTTGTCAAATGCCTTTTCTGCATCAATTGATTTGGTTATGTGATTTTTGTTTTTCAATCTGTTTATGTGATGTATCCCATTTATTGATTTGCAGATATTGTACCATCCTTGCATCCCTAGAGTAAATCCCACTTGGTCATGGTGTATGATCTTTCTAATGTATTGCTGGATCTGATTTGCTAGAATTTGTTGAGGATTTTGGCATCTATGTTCATGATGGATATAGGCCTGTAATTCTCTTTCATTGTGTTGTCTTTATCTGGTTTTGGTATTAGGGTGATGCTGGCTTCATAGAATGAGCTTGGAAGTGTGCCTTCCTCTTGAATTTTTGGAATAGTCTGAGGAGGATAGGTTTTAGTTCTTCCTTGAATGTTTGGTAAAACTCCCCTGTGAAGCCATCTGGCTCTAGGCTTTTGTTTGCTGGAAGATTTTTGCTTCAATTTCCTCCTTAGCTATCAGCCTATTGAGATTTTTTTATTCTTCTTGATTGAGTTTTGGGTGTGTTTTATTTAAAGTTTGTTTGCTGTTGTATCCCCAAAGTCTAGGATAGGTCTTAACACACATAAACAATAAATAAATGTTTGTTAAATAAATGAATGGATCCTTTTCACTTTAGCTTAAATAATATTTTTATTACTTAAAAATAATTTATAATCTCCTTGCTTAGAACTCTTCAGAGGTTTCTCTTTGCTCCCAGGGAAAAAATGCAAACTCTTAAAGGCTAATCATGTTTTGCATGTTCTTACAACTCTTAACAGGCTTTGCATTATCTGTTCACCTCTCCATTTTCATTTATTGCCCTTATTCCTATATTTTCCCCAGCAGCCAAATCATTCAAAATTTATGCCTAGACAGGTAAAACTTTCTCATTTTCTACCCTGCACCATATTAAGATCTTCAGATTTTAATACACGAGTTTCTGTCTGCCTGAACTCCCCATTCAACCCAAGTACATGCATTTTCACATGCATATAGTCTCTTAACTCCAATAATCCTTCAGAGATCTACTCCAAAGCTCATCCATGAATGTGTTAGGTTCCCCTTATAAGCATTCATTTCCATAACCCTCTGAATTTCCACTTCAACACACTTGCCTATACTTCATTGGTACGACAATTTAAGTATCTGTTTGCCCATGTGGATTTTGAGGTTCCTGAGAACAGGGACCCTGATAACCATATCTTCAAAGCTTAGTTCAGTGATAACCACTGCTGTGGTGTCTGTGACTTTTCTAAGAACTGACAATACACTAAGTGATTACTGTTAACAAATAATTCTAAGATGTATTACTAGCCTTCAATTTCCAGATGAAAAGAGCGAGAAGAGAAATTAAGCCAGTTGCCCAAGATCACAAAGCCTGAGCCAAAGTTTGAACCTGGCTTGACTACCCAGCTGCAGAGCTCTTGCTTCAAACCATCATGTTATATTGCCTCTGAAGCATGGTAAATATTGAGTTCAATACATATTTGCTAAATAAATGCACAAAAGATAGGGGACACATAGAGTCAATGGATGGGACTTACTGAAGTCCACCTCTCCAGAAGAAACTATATAGACCCCTATATTGGCAGGCAGTAACTTTGTACCCACTGAAAACACAGACTGCTACACAAGAGTGACACACAGACATTTGGTTTTTCTTTATAATTGTCAGGGTAGCTGAGTGTTCTTCCTTCCTAGAAGAACTTCTCACTACTGCTGGTGGCATATTCTTTTTAAAAAATATATATGTTGATTGATTTCAGAGAGGAGGAGATAGAAACATCAATGATGAGCGAATCATTGATTGGCTGCCTCCTGCACACCCCAGGGGATTGAACCCATAACCCAGGCATATGCCCTGACTGGGAATCGAACCATGACCTCAGTCCACGCTAACCACTGAAGCATGCCAGCTGGGCTGGTGGTGTATTCTTAAGGAAACCTAGCTCTTCCTGTCACAGAGTCCATATCTAAAAGCAACAAAACTGTCCCTGTAAATAAGAAGAAAAAAACCCGCAATTGTTCATGAACCTTAAAAATCATGAATGGGATAAATAAGGATGAGAGATGGAAAGGGTGTTATTCTTTTTTTTTTGCAAAATTAAAAATTAAAAAAATATAATACTCTTATCTGAATAAACAGTACATAGACAGTGTCATGAGTGGGCTGCTTACTAATTCTTAATACCTTATCAATCTCTTATCCTATTCATCGTGTTTCTTATATAGCTCGTTTATTCAGAAAACCCTTGTCCAAATAAGGTAGAAAAATATTCTTGAAATATGTGGCAGACCACAAGTGCAGAATATTTGAAAGAAAATGTCATGTTGTGCCTACTTGGATATATTTTTATATATCATTTTTCCTTCTGAGCCAACCAGTGTGGACTCAACCTGTCTTCGTTAGCTATTTGAAGAGAATAAAACAGGTTTAGACACCACTAGATCTCTGTGCCATCAGACAACCTAGGGAATTGGTTGAGAAAGGTAAGCCTGAACATGTGCTGAAAGGTATTCACTAGAGGATAAATGGGAGTTTCAGAAAACAGACTGATCTCGACAGCCAGTCTTTCTCCTACAGAAACCATCCATTGTGCATTACTTAGGAAAGACAATAAAATTTTACATAAGGAGAAATTTTATTGTAGATCTTAGAGTAACTTGATGAGAAGTAGAACTCCTCCATCCTTATTAATTCTCTGATAAGAGATGTGAATTTTCCATATAAGCAATTGCTTTAATGGCACAGTATGCCAGAATAGCGATACAACATAGCTAAAGGTCTCCAAAATGGAGTGAGCATCGTTCCCACAGACAAGCATAGCAGTCACCTTTCTAACTTAGATTATCTCAGTTATTTTATTTTCTTTTGTTTATTTTAGTCCATATAATTTATAAGAGCTTGATACTCTATCTGGAGTGGGGCTATGGGTAGATTGCTTTGTCAAATCAATTAGCCAGTAATTAATGACTTACTGAGTGCATAAGCATGCCAAGTTTTATTTAAAGTTTGGGAGAAGTTGTGGGTGGTGTGTGTGTGCACAATACACTGCTACAAAATATCTCCTCAGCTCTCCAGAAACCTAGGGGTCAAACTGTGACCCTGTAAATAGACTGACTAAAAATTGACCGCTTCCTGGACTATGGTTGTAATTTTATTGGTTTCTTTACATCCGTTTTCTGTCACACTCAACCCAGCCCCAGTAAAATTGGAGTGATCAGCCTGTAACACATCTGTTTATCACATTCCACTGCTAAAACTCTTTAATGGCTTCAATGTTATTGATAGGCAAATCCAAATGCTTTATTATGGTATGAAACAACCATAATTGTTAGCACTTATCATAGCTTCTTCTACCTACCTTCATATAACCAAAACATAAACCACACTCAATTATTCCCAGAAAACAGAATAGACTTTTAAATTCCATGCCTTTGAAAATTCAGATATATTTGCTTGGAATGCCTATGCTATATATCCCATAAAGTCTTTGCACTAGCTGTAACCTGGAGCATCTCTCAGGCTACTGTGAATGACTGACAACAAAATAGACAATTAGACTTTGCAACAAAGTGGCAGATAAAGAGATTTTAAAATATCCCTGTAATGATTACCTACCTAGGAATATTGAATTCAATATAACAAAATTCTTTCATATATATATATATAGATGATATCATAGTTGCTGGTGTCAGAAATGATTTACTAAGTATTACAATTCATTTTTAGAAAAGTTGATTTCGTTCCAGCTCAACTGGGTATTCAAATTATATTTTTGATGGATAATAGGAAAGTCATTTATGCCGTGAATTCTTCTTCTTTAATACATACAATAAATTTTCCGGTTTGGCAATATCATTTCCATTTTTCCCCAAAGTGGAAGCTGTAGTAAAGACGTCATGTGACTTACCTAAAATCACATGGCATAGCCAGCTCTCTAACTTAACTTTTCCATTATTATTCCCAGTGTTCTTAACATTATTGCTACTATTTTATAAGCACTTTAAGGTTATAGCTAAGAGATGCTCCTGAAACAATTTCTCCAAGCCCATAGGAGAGTAGACCCCTCTTTTTTCACTCTGAGCTTATGCCTTCTTCTTGGCATTTATCCCTTCCTACTGTTCTTATTATATCCCATGTCAAGAAGGAGAAGCTAAACCCATGTTTTTTTGATCAAAAAAACCCCCCATTTTTTAAAACTGTTTTCTTTTTCTGTTCCTTTTCCCCAAGGTCTGACAAACTGGGATTTTTTTAAAATAAAAAGTTTTACTTATGGTAGGAGGAAAGAAAAATGGAAACAACTAAAAGAAACTGTCAGAAAATTAGTCATGTCTGAAGTACAGTTTCTTGATCTGAATAGTTTAGGGTATGATGAGAAGGTGTACATGTAAAATAAGAATTTTGCACATAAAAGTCTCATATTTCCATTTGTAGGTCTTTTCACATAGATCTAGAGTAGACTGGAAGTGGGGTGAACATAATGTTAATGGCCTAGACCCAGGTGCATAAGACAACCCTATACTTTTCTTGGTACATAGCAGCAAGATCAGAAATTATTGAAACTCAAAGTCATCCTCCAATCACCTTTACTTGCTCCTGTGGTTATTTCTTCTAAGTGTCTTCAACTTCTTACTATGATAGTAACTTCAACCTTCTACTTTTGTTAATGGAACAAGTCCATAAACTCTAGGCCTTGGACTTAGTGACTTCCAAGGATCCTTCCAAATCTAAAACTATAGGCTTCCACTATCTTTGTCTGTCTTACTTCACTTAACATAAAGAATGTCCTCAAGTTTCATCCATATTGTCACAAATGGCAGAATTTTCTTCTTCTTTCTCATTACCAATATTCATATGTGTGTGTGAGGGTATATATATATTTTTTTCCTTTATCAATCCATTGATGGGAACTTAGGTGGTATGATATCACTTATTGTATGTGTAATTTAAATAAGCCAAGCTCTTAAAAACAGAGTAGAATTATGGCTACTGGGGGCTGAAGGTTGGGGTAGAAGAGATGTTTAAGTGTACAAACTTGCAACTAATATATGAGTCCTAGAGATTCAATGCACCTTACACTGAATATTATAATAATCAAACTTTCCAAGAGAGTAGATCTTAATTATTCCTACCACACAAAAAAGAAGTTATTAAATTATGTGATAGAGTTACTAATTCTCACTGCAATGGTGATAATATTACAATACATAAACGTATCAATCAACATGTACACCTTAAATTTACACAATGTTGTGTGTCCAATATATTTCAACAAAAACTATAGGCTTCCATGGGATAATGAGGCAATACATTTCCAAATCATTTGAATGCCTAAACACATTCCTCTGTTACAACTGTGGTGAAACATAGTGTTAACTTAAAATGCCTTTTGCCTCAGTTCTTACTAATGTTTCAGTTAAGTCACAAAGCTTCTTTTGCCATTGAGCTGCTCTAATGAGATAACAGGTCTTGTCACAACACAAGTAACATACAGGTTTTGTTTTGAAACTGTCCATCAGAACTGGGTTTCCATAGAGTGTTCTCTTACGTTTTCAGAAGTAGGCAGTAGAGTTGATTAATTAAATGTTAATGGCGGAGACAGCAAGATGGCGGCATAAGGTAAACACCGTAAATGCAGCCGTGAAAAACTATTTCAGAAAAACCACGAAAAGAACACATGGACACCACTCGCACCCACAGGAAGGCTGGCTGAGTGAAAATCCTACAACTAGAAGAGTCTGAGACTCAGAGGAGCGGTGGAAGCAAAGTACAGAGGTACGGAGGCGCGCGCACGGGGCTCGGGGAGAGGGCTGGCGCCAGAGGACACGGTTCTTTTCCAAAACGGAGAGAGCCACAAGTTCCCAGCGGCTCTGAACTCCAGTTCCAGGCGAGTTTCTGAGGACCCAGACACCCGGAGAAGGGGGACTGACTGGCACTGGGAGGAAATCCAAAGCGGGTTTCTCTCAGCGTTGCTTGCAGCAATTACCGTGGGACACAGAGACCTGGTGTCTCTCAGCGCAGGGCTGAGAAGCGCCATAGCTATTTGCTCCACCCTGCCCTGCAAACTCCCCGAGGCCCTGCCCCTCCCAAGCTGCCCTCAGAGGCTTTTGCATATAAAAGGCTGAGTAGCCTAAGGCAAAGGCTTAATCAACACCTACTTAAAGATACAGGAGCCAGCCTCACCCAGTGGCCAGAGTGGGACTAACCTAAACAAAACAGATCCACAAGGAACACACTTGGGGCAGATGCAGTGAGCATAAAAGCCCCACTGAAACAACTCTAGCCCCATAAGGGTGTCTCCAGCACAGAAGTTCTCCCACTGTAGACACAGCTGACTCTCATAACCAAGTGGCTTA
>PVJC01036181.1:0-17845 GCA_004026665.1 Murina feae | reverse complement strand
GCCCTGCTGGAGCCTCTTGGGCCTCTTCGGAGTGGACAGGCTGCTCTGGCATCTGCCCAGCCGGTGGTGGAAACAAGTAGAGGCAGCGGGAGGTGTGTGTGGGTCAGCGGAGGAAATGAGGGAGGCTGCAGAGCTTCGTGTCTGCGCCCTTTGAAAGCGGCTCCCCTGATAAAAACAACAGTTGGGCAGCAAGTGGGGGCAGGGTGGGCGGAGGCAAATGGCGGCCCATCAGGGTGCAGCATGAACCTGTGCGACCTGGACACCTGGACAAGGTCCCGGAGACCCTGGAGTTCTTTGAGCTGCTGGGACCAGACTACCGGGCTGGCTCCAAGGTGGGCATCTTACTCCCTGTGGAGCCTCTGGAAGGGTTCCCTGTCCACAGCGTTGCGCGCGCCCCCCCTCCACCGCCCCCAAGCTGGAACCTGGGTTCTCTGAGCCACCAGCGGCAATGGGGGAAAACCACCATACCCTGAGCCCTGGAGCACCCGGGCTGTCCAGCAATCAAGAAGCCATCCCTGGCTGCGAGAGGGCACAGGCCTGGCTGAGGGACCCCCCCTGAGTACACAAATTTTTGTGCACCGGGCCCCTAGTAAAGCATATATTGATGAACATGCAGGTAGAGATTGACAGTAACACAGACATAGTAGGAAACTTAACGCACCATTAATATAAAAGGAGAGATCTTTTAGACAGAAAATCTTAAGGAAACAGCAGCCTTAAATGACACATTAGACCAGATGGATTTAATTGATGTATTTTTTAAAATTTTACCACTAAGCAGCAGAATATACATTCTTTTTAAGCCCACGTGGAACTTTTCCCAAAATAGACCCCAAGCAAGTCTCAATAAATTTAAGAATATTGAAATCATATCAAGCACCTCTCCAATCACAATGGTATAAAACTGAATATTAATTACAAGAAGAAAACTCAAAAACACACACATAAAAAAATGAGTGGCTAAATAACATGCTTCTAAACATTAAATGGGTTAACAAAGCGATCAAGGAAGAAATCAAAAGATACCTTGACACAAATGAAGTGGAAAACACAGTGACCCCAAATCTATGGGACACAGCATGGTACTGGCATAAAAACAGACACATAGATCAATGCAGCAGAATCCAGAGCCAAGAAATAGACCCACACCTATATGATCAATTAATCTATGCCAAAAGAAACAAGAATATACAGTGGGATAAAGACAATCTATTCAATAAATGATGTTTGTAAAACTGGACAGATACATGCAAAAAGTGAAACTAGCCTATTTTCTCACAATGAATTAAATACTTAAATGTAAGACTCAAAACCATAAAACTCCTAGAAGAAAACATAGGTCGTACACTCTTCCACATTGCTCTTAATAGTATTTTTTTATGTCTTCTTTGACAAAGGAAACAAAGAAACAATAAATAAATGGAACTACATCAAATTAAAAAGTTTTGCACAGCAAAGGAAATCATAAGAAAAGATAACCAACTTAATGGAAGAACATATTTGTCAATGATACATTCAAAAAAGAATTAATATCCAAAATAGATAAGGAAATCATACAACTTAACACCAAAATGACAACAAAATCCAATTAAAAATGGACAAAGGACACAAATAGACATTTGTCCAAAGAGGAACTAAAGATGGCCATAAAGATGCGTATTGCCACTAACCACCAGAAAAAGGGAAAGTAAACCACAATGAGCTATCTCCTCGTGCCTTTAGAATAGTTATCATCAATAAATCAATAAACAAGTGTTGGCAAGGATGTGGAGGAAAGAAAACCCTCATGCACTCTTAAAAGAAGTGCAGACTGCTACAGCCACCATGAAAAACAGTATGGAGGTTCTTCAAACATTAAAAATGGAACTACCTTATGATCCAGAAATCCCACTTCTGGGTATTTATCCAAAGAAATCTAAAACCTAATTCATAAAGTTATATGCATCACTATGTTCATTGCAGTGTTATTTACAATAGCCAATATCTGGAAGCAACCTAAGTGTCTATGGAGAGACAATTGGATAAAGATGTGGTACATATATACAATGGAACATTACTTGGCCATAAGAAGAATGAAATCTGACCATCTGCAACAACGTGGATGGACCTAGACGGTATTATGCTAAGTAAAATAAGCCAGACAGAGAAAGAAAAATTACATATGGTTGCACTTATATGTGGAATCTAAGAAACAAAACAAATAGAAACAAATTCACAGATACAGACAAAAAACTATTGACAGATGGGAGGGAGGTGAAGGAATTAAGAAATATAGACTGGAAACTGCAAAATCATTATATGGGTCTATGTAGTCAATAATAGGGAATGTAGTCAATAATATTGTAATAACTATGTATGGAGTCAGGTGGGTACTTGACTTACCAGGAGGATCACTTCATAAGATATATAGTAAATGTCTAACCATCATGCTGTATACCTGAAACTAATATAATATCAATTGTCAACTGTAATTGAAAAAGAAATTAATAAAAAAAAACAAAACACCATGGGCTAGGTGGCTTAAACAACAATAAAGGCATTTATTTTCTGACATTTGTAGAGTCTGGAAGTCCAAGATCAGTGTCAATATGATTCTCTCCCTGGCTTAAGATAGCTGCTTTCTTTTTCTTCTTTTTTTAAAATGTATTTTACTGATTTCAGAGAGAAAGTGAGAGACAGAAACATCAATGATGAGAGAGAACCATTGATTGGCTGCCTCCTGCATGCCCCCTACTGGGGATTAAGCCTATGCATGTGCTCTTGACTGGAATCAAATCCGGGTCCCTTCAGTCCACAGGCAGATGCTCTATCCATTGAGCCAAACCAGCCAGGGCTAGCCTCTTTCTTGTTGTGTCCTCACATGGTGAAGATAAAGATATGTGTATCTGTGTGTGTGTGTGTGTGTGTGTGTGTGTGTATCGTCTTATGAGGCCACCAATTTTATCCTTCTGACTTCATTTAACATTACTTATCTCCTAAAAGTCCTATCTCCAAATAGAGTCACATTAGGGCTATAGTTTTAGGGGGACACATTGTCCACAGCACCAACTTAACTACCTTGGATGGAATCCTGTTCCCAAATCCTATTTTAGGACTTGCTTCCTCAGACTATTAATGGCACTAACAGTCAGTTTCCCCAGGAAACAGACTCTGGGATGCTGAGATTTTCATTCAGGTGATTTATTAGAGAATATTCTAGGGAGCAACACCTGCAGGAGAGTGAAGGAAACAGGACTGAAACTACTGTCATGCAGCTGCAGTAGAGTCATCAGTTGGTCCCACAGGGATCTTTGGAGCTGCGATGGTCATTCAGAGATGTTCCAGATTGAGGTGAGGGGGATGGACTCTGGTCCTTTTCATAACCAGTCTTTGGGTGTGGGTTGTATATCCTGAGAAGGGGTTGGGGTAGATAACCTTGTGTGATGCAGCTTTTTGCAGCCAAAGGCAATTTCCGGAGAGGGACCCAGATGTCATTCTCAGCAGCCATTACTCCTAGAAACTGGGGTAATAAGCATGTCAGTTCTGGAAGACATCTGGGAGGGAGGGGAGCACACAGTAGCATCCACTACCAGCGACAAACAAACATTATTGGCCAAATATGATGCGATATGTTAAGACTTACTTAATTGTGAAAAACGGAGTCAGAAGGAGAGAGTGAAATTTGCTTCATTAAATTGCTGAATTTTACATTGCTTTCTTTTAGTTTTAAACTACTTTTTGAAAATATTTTTGCTTGGTGTGCTTTTATTACACCACTAAATAAATGTAAAACACAAAATATTACAAACCACGTTTATTTTATATAAATAATATATGATACATAGAGCTATTTTTAACAAAATTAATTTCTAAAAAAACAGAAGCTAAAAGCATTTGGAGCATTTTGTTATAACTTAATCCTTTGATTTTTTGAAAAAGAAACTATTAATTTTACTGCTTTACACCAGTTCTGTCTTTTTTGTGAATATAAATATGAATATTAAAAAGTATAGCAACTGTTTTTAAGTTTCATTATATATCAATTTATTTATAAATATATTGCATGAATTAACACCCATTCCTAATTTGTATCATTAAAAATAGTGACATTTAGTAAGGTGTAAATTATTGACAAGGAAGAGAATTGTTGCCAATTACTTAATATCTTGAATGTTCAAATAATACTTCAGAAATTATTCTCAGAAACTGTAAAATATTTCTCTTACTTGGGTATGACAACTTGAAAGTACTGTAATTAATTCTAACCTGTTTAGAAAAACCTCAGTTGTAAGTATGACTTTATACTTGTGTGTTAATGTAACGCTTGAGAAATGTTTATGTCTCATGATTCAAGTACCTTTCATTATAGAAACATACTTAGAGAATGGGCTTTGGATTTGGACTGAAAAATCTTTTAGTACTTATTCTTCCAGTTATCAGCTGTGTGATGATGTCTTAAAGCGACTTAACATTTTTATGACTTCGTTTTTTCTTTGGTGAAAATACTGCTTATCACACAGTGTTGAGGATTAAATGGGATATTCTATAATAAGCCTTTGATATATGTCATCTTCAAGGTGGCCTCATTAGGAAACTTTTCTTGTTAGCAAAATAATACTTTCTTGTAACAAGAATTCAAAGAATACAGAAATATACCAAAAAAATGCAATAGCTGCCTCACTTCCCTCCAACTCTAATGATAGAGTCAAGTGATAACTACCCTTAACAATTAGGTTTGTATTTGACCTTGTAAATATTTCACTTCTGATTCGTAGTTACAGTTCGAGATGTCTATATCAATAGATGTTTTTTATTCAATTTACTTTTTCTTTCCATATATAACAATATAGCTTTTTCTCTTTAAAAAAAAAGCATATCTATCCAGAATTTACTTATATGCAGTGGAAGAGACAGAAAAATAATCAATTATAATACAGAAAATGATTATAAGAAATAAATATCAATCTTTTCTCTATTTTTGGATATTTTTAATCTTACTTTAAAATAGGCCAAATTTCAAAATGTTACTTTAAAAGATTCATCAGAAGTTCCTGAAAGAATTTATACTATTTAAAACTTGATTTCTAGAGATCTGCTCTTGTCAATCGAGAGAAGCACTTCAACCATTCTTTCCTTTGGTTGTGGCAAATGCAAGATGCTCTTTCACTAGGGCATTCTATTTCTGTGCAAATATATGAGTGTGAGAATTATACACTACCATAAATATAGCTTACTGTTGACTCATATCGTATGACTGTGACCTTCACCAATAGCTTTAATTATACATATTAATCATTTCAGAATGGATCTTCGGGAAAGAGCACTTTTGTTCTGCCTATAAGAAATCCCTATTAATAACTAGAGGCCTGTTGCACAAAATTCTTGCATGGGTGGGTGTGTCCCTCAGCCCAGCCTGCACCCTCTCCAATCTGGGACCTCTTGGGGGATGTCTGACTGCCTGTGTAGGCCCGATCCTGCAGGGATCGGGCCTACACAGGCAGTCAGACCTCCCTCTCACAATCCAGGACTGCTGGCTCCTACCACTCACCTGCCTGCCTGCCTGATTGCCCCTAACCACTCTGCAAGCCAGTCTGACAGCCCCCTAACCACTTCCCTGCCAGCCTGATTGACATCTAACTGCTCCCCTGTCAGCATGATCATCCCCAACTGCCTCCCCTGCTGGTCAAATCACCTCCAGCCCTTCCCTGCCAGCCTGATTGCCCCCAAGTGCCTTCCCCTTTGGAGCTGAGGCAACTGGGGGACTCTGGCTGGATGAGGCTGGATGCTGCAGGGACTGGGTGAGGTGGGGTTGAGGGAACTGGGGGACTGAGGCTGGATGAGGTGGGGCTGAGGGGACTGGGGGACTCCAGCTGGATTGGGCACATGGTGTCTGCCACCCCCAGCAGGGCTGTGGGCACCACCATCTTGTTAGAGCGTGATGGTCAATTAGCATATTCCCTCTTTACTAGATAGGATAGTTCAGAGATAGCACATTCAAAAAGAATAACATATTCAACAAAAAAAACTGTGCTGGTAATTCAAGGTCTAGTGCCAACAATTATCATAATCATTTAACCAAAACTAATTTGTCAAATAAGTCTCTTGCATATTTTTTTCCCTAAAGCTTTTTTCATTTGTTATCCCATAGTTTCACACTGTCCAAACATTGAACATTGGGTTCTTCCTCTTTTCATTTCAGACTTTTCCTTTTTACTCACAGTCCCATATCTAGATTTGTAGACCACACTTCTTTCCAGAGCTCCTGATCTACATATCTTACTGATCACTGAGTATGATCTAGGTTTCTACCTTACTCTTATCCTCCAAATCAGGTAAACCATTAACATCTACCAACTCCCTTAACTTTAAAATAGTTTCTCTCTTCTCTGTCCTCTCTGTTTCTGCCTTACTTTAGTCCCACAAGATCTCTTGTATGGATTATTGCAATGGCTTCTCAATTATTCCATCTATCTAAAGTTTTATTCCCTACTCATCTATTTTGCACATTATTTCCAATATGCAAACCCAGTCACATTATTCTTTGCGTTAAAAGTTTTAATGTGACTCCACTGTCTACAAGAAAAAGTCTAATGTCCTTGACCTGCCAGAGAAGGCTCACCATCGCTGGTCCCTAGTTGCCTCTCCAGCCCATAGCATCCTGCCCCTCCCTGACTTTGCACAATCATACGAACACATTCTTCAGATTCAGACATGGCTCAGGCCACTTGGGCCTATTCCCTTTGCCTGTAATTTCCATTTATGTCTCACTAACTTGGCAAAGTCATCATAATTTTGATCTTCATTTCTTATGGAGAATGAAAGAGAGACTAATATTGAGCTCCAATGGATAGTGAGCAAGAGTCATAAACCAGGGATTTCCTGGGAAAACTAGAAAGTATGATCCCTAACCTATAACTACTGTTGGTTATTCCCTTTCCCTTATGCTTCTTTCCTTATGGCAACCACTATCCTAGTACTTATTGCATTGTAATGAAATGATTTATAGATTTCTCTCACCTACTAGAACCTTGAGAATTAAACACAATGCTTTATTCATATTTGTACTAACAGCAAATTTGATCAGGTCATCAATAAATGATATGTGATAGAAACTCTATAATGGGATTACACAAATAAAGGAACTAAGTTTACTAAAGCTGGTCTATCAAAGCCATACACCTTACTAAATTTTAGATCCCCATTAAACCAGTCTGATGGTAATAAGTTCCATGGTTCATGTCAGGATAATTCTAGGAACCAGTTTTGTAGACAGTGTGAGCAGCCAAGATCAGGAAGGTGTAGACATGTTTAACATACAACATTAAGGACTAGTTAGTGGCCAGAACCATACATCAAATGGAAGCCAGGTGCAGATAAATGAAGAGTGGAGGACTTCCCAGTAAGAAAGCAAAGATCAGATAAAATACTAATATAGGGTCAAAACTCAGAAGGCATCAGAACAACCAACACATGACACTAATGACAAAGAATCATAATACTTGGGCTGATTTAACATTAGCCAGTTTTGCTGGTGGAACTTATGGTGCAGGGTCAGTGAAGAAAGAGAATGTGAAATAAGTAGAATTAGTTGGCACCAATTGTACCAATGTATTTTAAATCTCTCTCTCTCTCTCTCTCTCTCTCTCTCTCTCTCTCGCTCTCGCTCTCGCTCTTGCTCTAGCTCTAGCTCTTGCTCTCACTCTCTCCCAGGTTCATATTCTAATGAAGTCCATTTATAAACATGTAAGCATATGTGCAAATTTTGTTATGCGCATATCTGTCTGTGTGTTCATTAGATCACACACTCTACATAAGCAACAAAAATTTTTATCTTGTCCATTCATTTAATTCTATAGAACTTAGATTTTCTTAAATATGCAATTTTTAAATTACTAGAAATTAGCTAAGCCAAAGATATTGCATTGTTCTTGCCAATGAAATAAAAGTTTCTTAGCAAGGGGCAGAATATTATTTGGATTACTCAAAGTTTTATTGCTTAACTTGAATATCCCCTCCTCAGAGAGACCTTCTGAAATCTTCACTTACGTTATGCCAGTGGGGGCACAAAAATATGCCCAATACAAAAATACATTCTAGTCTGTAACCCATTTTATTTGGAATTAGACATATTTTAACCCTATTTCCTCATCAATCTTTAGAGACAGAAAACCTGAAAGAGCTAGGACCCTTATGCACTTGATAACATGGACTCTCTTCAATAGTTTCCATTGTATCATTTCCATTTAAAGGTTTTTTCCCCCCCACTGATTCACTCTTCAAGAAACATTAGAAATGTTTCCCTTGGTGTTTTGTCTCTTTGAAGCTTAGTCTGGCCACTTTTCTCCACCTCTGTTGTGTTCTTTGTTATCGGTGAAGCCACCATCTGCTTAAAAAGGAGGGTCCTTTAATGGGACTCGAAATCTAACAGTGTTGCCTGAGGCAAAAGTCTGAAGTTAGAATTTGGCGCACAACCATCTTTGCTTTCAGCACCGATGCAACCACGTCCCCCTGGGTGCCCAGTGCTCTCCTGGGCTCTCTTGTTTATAGACCCCCTCGTAGCTCTGCCTTTCCCGACTGCATCCATCCTCTTCTGTCAAAATCTCTCCCATGTCCCATTCCATCTCCGGCAACTGTCTTCTCTAAATCAACGTGGTGAACAAATTCATGCTAAAGTGTTGCTAACTTATGTCCTGAATTGACAAAATTGTTCAACCAAGGAAAAGGGGTAAATCTCTCTGGTGCAATTTTTGGCCAGAAAAGAATACATTTGGTAGCTCAGCAATTTTGTTGCCTGCTTCCCCACAAATGTATCACTTTGGTTGCTGCCAATCCTGTCTGTATTTGACTTGGGCTAGGATAAAGTCTATATTTGATTTTAATTTTCATGAGTTGTTGTTTTGTAAAAGTATTCTAAAGAAATGCTGCCCGCTCTTAGTTAATAAAACACATTTAAACAGGCATGAAGTTGCTAAAAAATCTAACTTCAGAGAGGCAATTTGAGAACGTGTGACAGTTGAAAATAGGTAACAGCCATGGAGAAAAGCCTTTAGAGCTGTCTCTGCATAGACGATATATTGCTTTCCCCCTAACCTAGGTTGATCTATCAACCCTTCAGCGCCCCCTCCCCCCGGCCCTGAGGTGCTCAGCAGGTATTTTATAGATTATATTCTATAGGAGGCATTTTGTAGAGGGCATTGTGCAGTGCACATTAGCAAAATGTACTTCCGTACTTCTGTGAATTTATGAATTAGCAAATTGCACTAATGACAGCCATAGCAGTAAAACTAAGATAATGAGGAACTCCAAATGAAGCGAAAGAAGCTCTGTCTTTTAAAAAATTGCAACCCCTAATACTGAAAACTTTCTTGACTACAAGAAAATAAACCAACATGAATGACTATAAGGCAAAGCAGATAATGCATCAGATGGGCAAACATTGCTGGACTAATTGGACAAAAGAAACATAGTATTGTAATAGATTATAACTTCCTGTAGGGGAGAGAGTGGTGGTCAACCTGTGCTCTGTATTTGACATGTATCTGTGTGTGTCTAACATTTATGCTTACATTAATTCACAGTATATGTTAAAAATTTACTACCATATATTGATTTCTACATTCCTTTTGTTCTTTTATTATTAGAGTTACAAGCAAATATTTGCATTAAAATAAATACATGAGAATCCTGAATTGGAATTAAGATTCCATGGAGTTCTTGTGTACTATTTCTGCTTAAAGCATTTTAATGGCTTCTAATGGCACTTAGAATAAAATCCTAACTTATTTAACAGCCTCAGGCTCTTGCATCCTCCCTAGCCTAGGATCAGTCAGTTCTCAGCTTGATCAGAGCAATCCAACCATCCTTATCTTTCTTGAGTGCTCCTATCACTCATTCTTGCTGTAAGGCCCTGCCTCATGCTGTCTACTCTAGCAGCTGAGCATTCTGCCTGCTCTTATTATGTCTGACTCCTTCCAATTCAGGTCTCCACTCTCCACATTTAAACTGATTTTACCTTCTTTCCCTTACCACCACTGTTACCTACCAGAAGTCAATTTCTTTCCTTCTAGCACTTATCACAGGAATGCTTTTTTTCTCTTAACTTTTGTTCAGTAGCGTGTTTCCTGCTCCTTCCATTATACTGAAAGCTGCATAAGGGTGAGGACCACATCAGCCTTGTTCACTTTATATCCTGTACCTAGCATGGTATCTGGTTTTTATTAACTGCTTCTCTTAGCTGGGACTGGTTGCATAGAGATATTATCAAGGTAAACCATCAGTACTAAGTCTTTATCTGGAGGGCCCATCCCCAGGCAGAAACACTGAGAGAAAAAGAAAGTAAAATATGGAAAAAGGAGAAATAAATACAAGGTCACAGTCAGGCTCTCCATTATCAAGCTGGCTGCAGCTTTGCAAGGTGCATATAGCCAGTTGGTCAGACAAGAAGAATGCTTCCAGGTAGGCTAAACATAACCACTGTGATTTGGAATGGTGGAATAAAGAGAGGAAGGGGGAAAATTATATCCTGTCCTTTTTCTCTTTGAGCAAGGATCTCCCATATTTAGTTAACTGCCCAATCTCATATAGTGCCATCCCTGCACAGTTCCTAGGGAAGCTAGATTATATGCTGTGTGTTGTGGTGCTTCATTGGAGTTACAGTGGGGTAGCAGGAAGAAGAGACTGTCCAGATCTGATCAGGTCAAGCCTGAGTTCCAGATCTATGTGGCTTCCATCACCAATGGCATCACGGGGGTGATGTTAGAACTCAGCACTCACTAGGGAGGGGTGGGGACTGAGAAAGTGGGTGTTGCCCAGAGATGAGTAACTTCAGCTGTAGCCATGGAACTACCAGTGGCAGCCAAAGCTCTCCATGACCAAAAGCCCAAGAGCCCAGGAGATAGGTGAGGCCAAAAGAGTTGGAGGAGGTGCATAAGCCTCATGTATTTTGATGCTCAACCTGTGTTTGTTGAGTACTAGTAAACCATGAAAGAATGTATACATTTCATGCTGTTGGTAGGCCACCTTAGTAAGCAGATTCCTCTAGAGCTGGAATATCCTCTGTTTGGAAACTACCTTTCTTAGCATGCTAATTACTTACTGCCGCCAACTTACAACATATCAGAACCTATTTAATATATCCCAGTTCTACCCTGTATTTTTAGCCTTAATGTACCAACACTCTCCTTCTCCTCTCAGTATACCTATAGTCCTCTACCCACTACCAATCTGTGTTCTGTCACAGCATCATCTGCTTTGGCCTAGTCCATCTTTCTATATCTCAACAGACCAATCAGCATCTATTTATGGGTGTCTAGTGTGGATAGGTATCATAGAAAGAGTTATTGACTAGGAGTTCAGGGATCTGGATCCCAATCTTATCTCAGCTCCAATTTCATGCATGATGATCTTAGGGTGGGCTTGACCACTGGGAATCCTAGTGTGGGCTCAGAGAGGAAAAGCAGAAATCTGAATATGAGTGGCTTTGAAGATAGAGGAAGTAATCTGGCTGATGCTTAAAAAGGATAGCTAGCAGCTCAAATCATAAGGTCCAAATGGCATGCAAATTTGGGGTTTAAGTTGAGTTGCCATTGGTATTTAAATGGGGTTGATATAGTGAGTGGGTGGAGACCTGCATAATTGAAGCTCAAGACAGGAGAGGGCAGTTTTTCAGTTGACCTGTTTTGTCATTTGGTTTGTTTTGGAAAAAGATTTAAACCCTGAAGCTTAGAATATATGAAGCTGATGCCAGCTGACTCATAGAAGAGTCCAGCAAGAAGAATGGAGGTGAACTTTATTGAGTATCTGCTATGTCCTAGTCTGAGTAAACAGAAATATTCCATATTCCAGTTGAATTGACCTTCACCAAAACTTTATGTGCAAGTTTTATCATTTCTCCTTTAGAGATGAGTAAATTGAGCCTAACTAAGGTTATGCACCTTTTCTAATTGAAGGCAGTCACATTTGTCTGATTCCAAAGTTTATGGCCTCTCACAACTAGCTTATAGAGAGGCATGTTCTGGGGAGTCAAGCTTCTAGATGCCTAACCCAGCAGTCTTGGGAAAAGGGCAGGGCTCTAGTCCCAACTGGGTTTAGGGGTTGAACTCACTCCAGGACACTTCCTACACAGCCACCCTCAGTGCCTCCACTTCCTGTGTATAAATGAGATAAGTTTCTTTTCAGCTGTGCCTAGAACTTGTCTTTTTTACTGGAACTGTTATGTGAACTAAAGAACAAACAAATTGAAAAGGTAAGGTTACTATCCTCAGGAAAAAGAATAATCATAAAGTTGTTATTAGCAATATCGAATAGGATGCAATGAGTCTTGGTGTGTGTGTGTGTGTGGGGGGTGTCCATGTGCCTGTGAGACAGGTATGATAGAGAAAGATTCCAGAGGAATAATTATTTTGGAAAGGGGAGCGGAAAGCAAGAATGAGGTCCTGGTATAGAATGAGGGATGTGGAGAAAGTTTGCAGGAGGGGAGGGGCAGGTGGGATCTGAGAAAGTCAGGGTCTATCCTCAGGATAGGTTCTACAGTCCCACTAGCACAGATAAAATATTTGGTTATTAAAACTCTCACTCTCTGCTCCCTCCCGAAATACACACAGAAATATAAACTATTACCCTCCTCCCCCAAAATCTCTGCAATCATTTTCCATTTAGCTTCTTGTCCCAGTTGTTGGATTAAAAGAGAATATCTGATGAACAGAATAAACTGGTGAATAGAATATAAGTAAGGGCATAGAAAGGAAATGGACTGACAATTCTCAGGGGGAAGGGAGTGTGAGGGGTATGGGAAGAGACTGGACAAAAATCTTACATCTATGGATGAAGACAGGGGTGGGGGTAAGGGCACAGGGTGGAGGGGGGAACCAGGTGGAGGGGAGCTATGGGGGTTTTAAAAAAAGGAACATCTGTAATAATCTGAACAATAAAGATTTACTAAAAAAGTAAAATAAAATAAAAAACAAAAATAAAAGAGATGTTACCTACTCTTCCTCATCCCATAATCTGTGTCCCATCTCTTAATATAAATATAGGTAGTCTACTTGCTTTCCAACCCCTGAGATGTTCAAGGGAGAGGGAAGGAAAAAAAGAATACAAGAATATTAAAAATAAAATAGAAAATGTAAAACTTTCTTTGAAGTTAAGGAATCATTTCCTTAGGATTCCATTTTCTGTTCTGTTTAATTGAAATAAAGCAATGGAAATCAAAAACTTGTGTCAAGGAGATGGCACACATGTGTAGAGACAAATGGCTCAGTCTGAAATGGAGTAATAGATAATAGTATCCATGGTTGAGTAGACTATACTTGAAATTACATACAGACTTCCTGCGTGAGTTAGTTTCTCATTCAATCACAGCTTTCCTATGCATTATCATTTTTGGATCCTGAACAGTTTATGCTTAATCTTACCCAAACGGTAAAGTTTTTAGAAGTTGAACATACTGTTCTTAGTTGCTTTTGAGCTATGCATGGATAATGAAAAAAAAAAAAATCACATCTCTACTTTCACAACAATGAAAGATAACTTTTTGTGTATGGATAACTCAAACCCAGCCAAATTATAGAGCTGAAATTTCCCATGTGTCTACCCCTGAAGGCAAGTAGATTGCTGGGATAGTGTTAACCCTTTCCATAAAGATAATAAAGGTAGATAGGAAGCCCACCTCACCAGCCTGCGTGTACAAATGTCTTAACACTAACAACTGAGCCTGATATTTTTTTCCAATTTTAAAAATATTGAACTACAAAATCTTTCAAATACATTATAAAGAATAGGAAAAGTAACCCATTGCCTAAGTGTGACAAGTATTCCAATCATGCCAGAATTGCATCAGAAATGTTTCAGGCGGGAAAGGTGATGGGTGCACAGTATGCCCCTCTCTCAGCGCCCCTCTCAGAGGCCATCCTCAGTGATATAACTGGCATCCTGAAGCAATTTGCATTCCCCTCTATCCATGGTTTTGAGAAATGCTTAGCATCGATATACATATATGCATCATTACAAATATGTATTCTAAACATATATGTAACTGGCGGCATATTGTACTTACTCTTTTGCAATCTGCTTTTTTTTCACTCAGCATTTTGTTTTTGAGAATTATCCATGTTGATGCAGATAGAAAGTTAAACAGTATTTCAGACAGCGAAAACATCCCAGCTCACTGAGGAAGTCTTGCAAAACCCACACAGCATTCTGGGGCCATACCCAGAAACTGCCTCATTTTCAGATCACCCTTCCCCTCAGCTAAGGACTCTAGACTCTTCTGATGACCAGGCTGGTCAACCTGGGACTCATGGATCCAGTTGTCCCCACAGCTGCCACTCTCAAGGCTGATGACACAGCCATTCTTAAGGTACAGACTTCACCAGTGTCTTCAGGCACCAGTGTCCCTAATACTTACGGCACCCGATGAACCAATAGTTTGCTATAAAATAAGGAAGGGCTCCCATACTTTCGTTTAACAATTAAGAGGCCTGTACTTGGGTGTATCTTTTAGGTGTTTCACAGTTTGAGTGAGCTCCTTTACTGGATACATAGAGGGACAGACACTTCCACCCCCACCGCAGGGGGCCATCACCTTCTGAGTTGGACTGGGTTGCAAGCTCCAGTTCTAAGTGTCAGGATGGTCGCTCATGCTCTGCAGCCCTCCAGCTGGGTTTCTGAGTGAGTCTTCTTTCTCTCAAGTACCCACCTTTTTTTTTTTCTTAAAATAAATGTTTTGCAGCTTTCCATTCCAAATTTTTTAGATATTTTATTTTCATTCTCATCTTTGACTTCCATGCAAATTTGTGAATGAAAACAGACGTGTGGGGAGGTGAGATGAAGAGGGAAAGCATAGTACTCAATGCAATTCATCAGAAACAAACAAACAACAACAAACATACCTCAGCTTTGGCTCAACGAGGACCCTTCATATATCAGAGCATATTCCCATCATGCTTGGGACATGTAAGCAAGGGGAGGCATTACAGAAACGTGGTCCATGATGACCGCGTCCTTTATAACACAACTTCCCTTGATGGGAGAGGTATATAAGATCAGGGTGCAAGCAGAAACACTGAGAGCCACTATCTCTGAATTGTTACAGAAAAGGTTCTTCTGAAGACAGCGGGTTAAATTTACTCAAGCCCCTGCTATTCCTTTCAGACACGGTTTCATGCCTTGGTTGAATATGTATTTGCCGACAGATGAGCACTATGTCAGCATTCACACTCAAAGATCTTGTAGTCTTCATCAGCCACAATTCCCATGCATGTCCTCTGTTCATTAATAACAACCGTTTATAGAATGTTTACTATGTGCAAAGCTTTAACTTAGGCACTCATTACAGCATTCATCTTGGTCTACCTGAAGCTGCAATAATCTACAAATATATTACTCCCCTAGAAGTACAATGTTGCACCTTGTTCATCTGTATATGAATCTTTGATTCAAATCATAGTTTCGTCATTCACCATGTTGGCTTTGGTAACTTAATGTTTTAAAAACATTAGTTATGTGACGTTAATATAGCAATATCTACTGTAGAAATTCAAGGTGAGAATTTAATTTAATGTTTATATAAAAACAAAGCCAGTACCTAATGAAGATCAGTTACTTTTTTAGGTCCAGAGCGTGTTAATCAAGGCTTTCAAGGAGAGGAGAAGGATAATCCATCTCTTTGGAATGAGATTATATAATAAAATGCAAGAAACCTGGTAATAACCACATGGAAATATATACCAAGCTTAGAAAATGTGTTTAAACTTCCTAGCAGCTTCCGGTCAATGTCCTTACTATTGCAACTATGCCTGTTTATTTCTCAAAGACAAAGGATACACTGAGATCCTCAACCTTTGTATTTGCTAATCTGTACATTGTAAGTACTTAGCACAGAGCTGACTCAATGTCTGCACAGGGCAGCGCAAGCCAGCATGGTGCTGTGGCTGCCTTTAACTTGGAATCCTAAGTGAACCCCCTCAGCAGGACACCTGCGCTCACATCACCTGCCCTTGTCAATCATTTTGCCTTTTCCTCCAATTCTACTTCAGATGAGACCCCCCAAGGAAAGACGGGAAATCATGCCCTGCTCAGTGGCTGGCAAAGTTCAGCCTCATCTAAAATCCAAATTGGCTTAACTGCTTCTTGTTTTAAAAATAATGTCTAGGGCTTTGATAGTTTGTCTCTAAAGATGCATTTTACAATGGGATGGCTGCATACAGACAATTAGCTTGCCATAGAAGGACCTTATTTTTAACAGAGTAGATTTAATTTATCCTGCAATCAGCAAAGTCCAGACAAGAAAAAGGCCTAGAGCAACAGAGAAAATGCAGCCTTGACGATGTGCAGAGTCGGCATTTCTCTAGTGGAGCTCAGGCTGTGACAATCATCTGTCCAGTCCATTTGTTCGTGACCTTTTTAAGACTCTTCTGAGCGGTGTGACTTTTCACAACACACATACTAATAACTATCAAAGTAATGAGCCAATAAAGGTACATGGCCAGGTAGGGAAGTGACATTGGGCGCAGAATCCATTTTGCTTGGTCACCTCCTTTTTTCACAAGGTCACTAAAGGCTAGTCTACTTGCTTTCTCCTCCATCATTTTCCTTATATCTCATGTCCTTCCCTCTTTAATTTGTCCATTTTCCCACAGACAACTGTATTATTTTACTTAAAAACAAAAAGCCACATTTATTAAATACTCTCCAGTGGCCAGGCTGTTCATATGTGCAGTAGGGATGCAGACGGCCCCCCCAAAATGTATACACACTTTGAATAATTATTAATTCCAATGGGTTAAATCTGGAAAGGAAGAAACATCAATTGAGCTATCAGCTGTTAAGTGTGTATTCATTTTTGGGGGGACACCCTTTATTATCACATTTTCCTCACACAGCAACCCTTCAAATGAGGCATCATCATTCCTATTTTACAGATGTGGTAACTGAGACATAAGGAGATGAGTTGGACAGTATACAGCAACATAGTGGTGTGCAGGTCTCATACCCCGATCTGCCTGACTCCAGAAACTATAGTCTTATTTAGTACTTTCCATAGCTCCCCACACCTGATCTTTCTTGTCTTTGAACTTTCAGAAGTAAAAATGGCAGTCCTTGCCCATCTCTGGAGCATGACTGTCTACATTTTAACTTTTCTTAGGCATTTTGTAATGTGATGGAGGGAACTCTGCCAGACTCAAGTTTCCTTAAGCACTGTGCTATCATCTCGCTTTTCATATGATGAGTCATCTTTAAAGACACTGAATTCAGAAAGATTGTCCTTATATTTTTTAAAACACAGGAGTACATACTGAGCCCAGGAATTGCTCTTTAAGCCCAGCTCCCACTGAGCTGATTGATGAAGCACAAACAAGTATGCTCAGCTCTCCAAGTGCCAACATGTGCCAAGAGTTCAGTCTTGAGAAATAATATTCAGAAAAAATTTTCTGACAGGTATATGATCCATCATTTTTCACTAGACTAAGCCAAGACACTGCAGCATGGAATAATGTTGGGCTGCCTTTAGAATTACCCTTCCTGAATTTAATGTTAGGACCTCAGTCTGATTAGCAAACTCTATTAACAGGGCCACCAAGTGTGGCAGTGGGGTGCAGCTCCGGGGGCTCCTTCTCAGAGATAACGATGCAGCAGTGTCCCCTGGAGGTGCTCAGGTGGCCCTCATTCACAGAGCAGCTCGATGAATGTCACCTTGGAATCTCCTGGAAAGAAGTTTTTAACCCCCACTGTCACTCTTTCTCCCTGTACCTGGACTAAAAGAATTCCAATAAAGGAAACTCTCTGCATTGCCTGGAGCAACATGTTTTTCCTGATTAATTGGCATATTTCTAATTCACCATGAACCATTTCCTCAACATTTTTATAT
>PVJC01036180.1:7375-17962 GCA_004026665.1 Murina feae | reverse complement strand
TTGGGGGGCTGGGTGAAGAAGAGATTAAGCAAAAGCAACAACAACAACAAACACACCACACACAGAGACCACAGTATGATGACCACCAGAGGGAAAGAGGGGAGCAGGGAAATAGAAGGGGATAAATGGGGGATAAATGGTGATGGAAGGAGACATCCCTTGGGGGGATGAACACACAATACACAGAGGATGTTTTGTAGAACTATACACCTGAAATCTATATAATTTTATTAACCTCTGTCAGCCCAATAAATAAATTTAAAAAAAGAAAAGAAAAGGATTTGGGAGTCTGGAGCCCACCTGCCAGGCTCCCCACTGAGTTTCAGCAGCCTCTCTACCAGCTGGGCAGGACTCTCTGTGCCTCAATTTCTCATCCACAAATGGAGACACCCATAGCGCCAACTTGACAGGGTTGCTGTGACATCAAAACGTGATGAGAATTTAACAACAGTGCCCAGCGCTTAGTAAGTTAGCTATATAATCAGGATCCTTGAAAACAGAGAGGATGTCACTCCCATTTTTTTTTTTTTTTGTATTCCCAACACCTGATACAATGTCCCCGAGGATATGACTCACTATTTGCTTGACTTTTAAAGAAGAAGCCAAGGAGAGCAGGACATGAGCGCAGCACAGCTCACAGGAAGGGGCTCAGGGCGCAAGTCCCAGTGCGGAGCCTCGGACCCAGAGTTCGCCGAGGCTGATGGGGGCTGGTCCCCCCCCCCCACCCGGTCCAGGCCAGCGCCGGCTGCGGACGGAAGGAGGCACTGGGACAAACGGGGTTTCCGGCCAGTTAAGTCCATCCCGCTTGCAGACGGCGGGTAAACCTACTGGAAGTGATGGCATCGGAGTTGCCAGGGCCCTTACACCGAGCTGTGGAAACGCGTTTCCCGGGAAACCGCAATCGGCGGGCGAAGGCCGGCGCTCCCGGGCGGGAGAGGGGGGAAGGGGGCCAGGCGAAGCGAGGGGCCACCGCCGGCCGATCCGGCAGGACCGCCCCGCCCAGGCCGTTCCCAGCGGCCAAAGGCCGACCTCGCTCCCGTCCCGAGGGCGTGGGCCCCCGGCGATCCCGCGTTAGGTCAGGGGCCGTGGCCCGCTCACAGACGCGGGCCCGGACTCGCTCATTTAGAATGAATGAGAAGAACGAGCGGGCGGAGAGGCGTGCCTTGTTCCTTGGCTGCAGCGGCGGCGGTAAGAGAAAGGGAACTCAAAAAAGTGTGCAAACCGCAGAAACCCGGGTCGCCTTCCCCAACCGCCGCCCCCGTAGCGCTGGGCGCGCCCAAGCGTCCGAGAACCGCCCGCCCCGGGCGACTGCGGCGCGGCCCCTCCCGGCGGGGCTTTCCAGCCGGCGCGGCCTCCTCCCTTCCCCCCGTCTCCGCCGGGCCGCGACCCACAGTACCCGAGGACGGCTTCGGATCCGCGGCCTGCGCGATGAGGACGAGGAGGAGGAGGAGAAGGAGGCGAGCCATGCTGCTGCGGCCTGGCGGCGCGCGGCCCCGAGCGGCTGCGGGCGTCTCCCGCCGGCCCGCGGCCCGGGCCTGGCCTCGCTTCCGCCACCGCGGACCCGCTCTCGGAGGCAGCGAGTGGACAGTGCGAGAGGAGAACCGGGGGCGGGGGCGGGGCCGAGCCCCGGGGGGCGGGGCCATGGGCGGGGTCTGGGCCTGGGGGCGGGGCCAGGACGTGAGCTCGGAGGCTGGAGACCGCCCAGGAGTGGATCCCGGGCCAGGGGAGCAGAATTGCGACAAAAAGGCAAGGAGAGGCCGATTTCGAGGTATCAAGGCGTTAGGGGCAAGACAGCCCGGGTCGCCACCTGGGTGCAGGGGTTTCTGAGGAACTTGGGCACGAAGGTCACTGTTTGTTGTTGTTTTCCATGCTTGGCACCACCTCCCACGGTGCCACTTCCTATTTTCTCCGGATCCTGGGGTTGAAAGCTTTGCCTTAGGCCACAACCCAGCCACATCGCTGTCTCCTATTAGACTTCGCGTCCAGGCTGCTGGGAGCTCTAGAGTTTAGGACAGAAAGAGCCTTTAAGTGCCTTCTCTAATCCCTACGTTTGTATTTGAGGAATCTGAAGCTTCGCTGGCGAAATGTTTCATGGAAACTTCCACAGCCCAAATCGATTTGGTTTGGCCCAGAAATACACTGTTCTTGAGGGAAAGTAGCTTATATTACTTTTCAGCAATTAAACATCAAATATCAATTTATTAAATAGCCTCTCATCATGAGATCTACCCGCTTTCACATCTGCTGTTACTCCTCATCTCTCCCATCCCACTCCAGCCACCTGGGGTGTGCATAAAGCTAATTACCTCACCTGCTTCAAGTCTCTGTTTATTATGGCCTATTTGCAAAAATTTGAAATTTCAGCTCACTTTCCCTTCTTTTTATCTTGACCTACTATATTTTCATGGCACTTAGCACATTCACCCCACACTCTGCACATTGTTATTTATTTTCTCAAACTCCATAGGGCTAAAACCTTTGGTACTTTATCCACTCAATAGGTACTTGTTGACTGAAAGAATATACGATTACACTACAGTTAAGCAAAATTTTAGAGAAAAACCATATGAAAATAGTATACAAACTTGAGAGGAATTACTAGCTAGATCATTTTATTTATATGAGTAAATCTCTTCTCTCAGTACTTCTCCAACTTCAACGTACAGGTGAATCACCTGGGGTGACGGGGGCTTGTTACAATGCAGATCTGATTTACGTTGGGGCTTGAGATGTTATATTTCTAATGAGATACATAGGGAATGCCAGTGCCACTGGCTCTCGGGCCGCACTTTGAATAGGATAGCTTTAGCTCCATCTAGTCTGCGTTTTGGAGAATATTTTGTTTGATGTGTTTATCATGGCACTACCTTAGTATATTCAAGCTGCGATAATACTATGGCTTGGCTTATGAAAAACAGAATTTTATTTCTCACAGTTCTAAAAACAGGAAGTCTGAGATGAGGGTGCCATCATGGACCACGGAGAGCTTTTTTCTGGGTAACAGACTTCTTGTTGTAACCTCACATGATGGAAGAGATAGGAATCTCTCTGGAACCTATTGTATAAGGGCACTAATCCCATTCATGAGGGTTCTACCTTTGCGACTTAAGCACCAAAGGTCCAATCTCCTAATATCATAACTCCGAGAGTAAGAATTTCAACACGTGAATTTTGGGTGGACATAGCATTCGCTATAGGAAAGGGACCTTCTAGTCACTGTAAGGATGCACAGATAAATAAGAACTGATCTTCACTGTTTAGGAACCTATGGAGTAGAACAAAACATAATATTCAGTTCAGTAAACATTTTTGTGGTAGCCATCACAGGTGGGGTTACCCAGGAAGTAGAGTCTGAGGGGGAGATTAGCATGCAAGACATGCTCTTATATGGTCTTAGGATCAATCCCTGTAAAAGGGGGGTGAGCAGAGGGAGAAGCTGATCTGTGACAAAGGCTTCAGAGACTCCTTGGGTCTGGGATGGTCTTGAGCTGATATGAATGGCTGGGCCTTCAACTGCCAGCGTTGATTAGACATTGGATGCAAACCAATGATTTGGGGCTGTCCATTTCTTTAACTGAGGCTTCTCCAAAGAGTGCTAAGAGCTGAGGGTTTCTGCCAGAACTAGGGAGCAGCTGGGGCTGAGTCTTTTACTCCTGAAGGGCGATTTGGCCGAGCTTCACAATAGAGGGCTAGCCTTTTGAGGCACCGTTCTAATCACTTGTAGACTGAAGATATTGATTGGTTCACTAATGTTATTGAATACCACTGTGTATGTCCAGCACTGCTGCACAGTGAGATATAGTCTTGAGCAAGGCAGTTATGGCCCCTGCCCTCATGGAGCTTACAGTCTACTAAGGGATTAATCAGCCCTAGCTGGCTTGGCTCAGTGGATAAAGCATCGGCCTGCAGACTGAAGGGTCCAGGGTTCAATTCTAGTTAAGGGTACATGGCTGGGTTTCGGGCTCCATCCCCAGCAGGGGCCGTGCAGGAGGCAGCTGATCCATGATTCTCTCTCATCATAGATGTTTCCACCTCTCTCTCCCTCTCCCTTCCTCTCTGATATCAATTAAAAAACACAAACTAAAAAAACAAAAACAAGCATTAATCAAGCTATTACACAAACAAGTACTGAAACTGTAGTAATCATTATCAAAGAGAGCAATGGATTTACAGGAGCATAAACAGAGATCTAGCTCAGTCTAAGTTTTAAGAAAATTCTTTCTTAAGGCAGTTACAATTATACGGTGAAAGATGAGGGAGAATTAGCCTAGATAAAGCCGGGGGTTGGGAGTGAGGTCACAAGCTAGTAAGAGAGGTAGGAGGAGGTTCAGTAAAATACACTTAAAAATTCAATATATAGATCTTCCAAGTATAGAGCCACACACAAGTAACACGGGCAGTGCCTTTCCTTGGTAAAAATCCAATGCCTAATGCCTAAGAATATCCAAGTATATATCCTTCGGTGAGTTTTTAAAAACCAAGAGAAGCAATATGGGTGAGAGGTGGATGATTCCAGGGCAAAGTGCAAACTGAAGTGCTGCTCAGAAGTTTGAAGTTTACACTAAGCACAGCCTAGAGGAAGGAAGTTGAAAGAGACTAGAGATGGGTGTGCACTGAAAGCTGGACACTTTTGTCTCCTGGTGCAGAGCCATTCCCCGCCCCCCCGCTTCTCTAGAGCAGAAACGTCTGCCAGTTTCCCTTTAGAGCAAGGAAAGTTTGTGGCATTTAGTACTAAATTCTAATATTCTATAAATTATACCAATACTGCCCTCTCGCTCTATCCATGTCTCCACACTGTCCCTTTCTTAGCTGTGCTTTTTGCCATAGCTCTTATTATCAGTCACAAATACATAACTGCTAAGATTGTGGCAAGCATTACTAAAGAGAACAACTGACCTAGACAAGTGCCTGTCAGTCCATTAATATTGAGTAAATATTCAATATTTTACCAGATGTCTCCTGGTAGATGGCTTAGCTCTAAGCACTGGCTAAGGTGGATGCCACATGCAAGTTAGTGACAGTGACAGGCATTTCTTATGAGCTGACTGCTAATGACCTTTCTCGATGTCCTTCTGTCTTGCTACCTTCCTACCAGAGAGGCTCTAAAAGCTCAATACCCACTTGCCCAATAGTCACAGCAGTTGAGCATAGTCATATGACATAGTTCCGGCCAATGAGACAGAAGTAGGAGTCTTCCTGTGTGTGTGCATTCTTGTGCTACAGACATAACAGGAGAGGGTACTGGCCTTGACGCTTTTCTCCTCTTGCTACCCTAAATGTAGGCACATGCTGCCTGGATCTGCAGCAGCCATCTTGCAACCACAGGTGTTAATATTAGCATTGAGCAGTTGAACCAACATCTGCAGCCACCTACCTCTAGACTCTTGTTACAGGACAAAAATTAAGGCCTATTAGCCAAAGCCAGTTTGGTTTTCTGTTAATTGAGTGGAAAGTTTTCTCACTCTGCCCGGCTAGTGTGGCTCACTAGTTGAGCATTGATTGACCTATGAGCCAGGAGGTCATGGTTCAATTCCTAGTCAGGACACATGCCCAGGTTGCAGGCTTAAACCCCAGTGGGAGGTGCAGGAGACAGCTGATCAATGATTCTCTCTCATCATTGATGTTTCTATCTCTCCCTCTCCCTCCTTGAAATCAATAAAAATGTATTAAAAATTTTTTTTCTCACTCAATGCTAGGACAAACTAAATAAGTTCTCTTTCAGAGAGCAAAAATAAATCACAATGCAAGGGAAGATGGCTGAGGGAAAGGGAAGCAAAAATCCTATATAATAAAGAGGTAATATGCAAATTGAGCATCACACCAACACACAAGATGGCTGCCCGCATGTAGACACAAGATGGTCGGCCAGGGAGGGCAGTTGTGGGCGATGAGGCCAGCAGGGGAGGACAATTAGGGGAGACCGGGCTGCAGGAGAGGGCAGTTGGGAGGGACCAGGCCTGCAGAGGGAGGAGAGCAGTTGGGGGGAAGAGGCCTGCAGGGGAGGGAAGTTCAGGGGGACCAGGCCTGTAGACAAAGGCAGTGGGGGGCAACCAGGAATGCAGGGAAGGGCAGTTGGGGGCGACCAGGATGGCAGGGGAGGGCAGTTAGGGGTGTCAGGCCAGCAGGGGAGCAGTTAGGCATTGATCAGGCTGGTAGGGGAGTGGTTAGAAGGTGATCAATCTGGCAGGGAGAAACGGTTAGGGGCAATCAGGCAGGCAGGCAGGTGGGAGGTTGGGAGCCAGCAGTCCTGGATTGTGACAGGATGTCTGACTGCCCGTTTAGGTGAGGTTGGGCCTAAACAGGCAGTCAGACATCCCTTGAGGGGTCCCAGATTACAGAGGCTGCAGGCTGGGCTAAGGGGACCCCCCCACCTCATGCACGAATTTCGTGCACTGGGCCTCTAGTAAAAAAAATAAGAAGAAATAACCAGCTCAAGTACAGAAAGTAGAATCTAATCTAATAAAAGAGTAATATTGAAATTGATCATTTCTACGGGACACCCAAGCCATGCCCACCAGCCAATCAAAGTGGCTGTATGCAAATTAATCCAGCCAAGATGGAGGCCAGCAGTCACAGAGCTAGAGTAAGCAGGCGGCTTCCCTTGCACCAGGAGTAAGCTGTCTGCCAGCCGGCTGGGCCTCTCTGTGCTCAAGGCAATAACATAGTTGCAACATTGTTGCAATTATAGAAGCCTTGGAGCTAAAGCAAACAGCAGGCTTCCGGTGCACCAGTGATGGAGGAAACTGTCTGCCTAGAGTCTACTAAGGCAACATTCTTTCAATTATAGAAGCCACGGAGCTGAAGCCAACAGGAGGCTTCGTTACCTGCCTAGGCCTCGGCTTAAAGGAACAGTATCAATTATAGAAGATAAATAAACCCCAGAAACCTACTTCCAGCCAGCCTTGCTGGGACATTGGGTCAGTGGGACCTGTGGGCAGCCTGAAAGCCTGAAAACACCCCTCAGCCTGTCACCCAGGCTGGCCACACTCCAATGGGGTGAGGGTTCCCACTGGGGGGCTTGGCCAGCCTGCAAACAGCCATCAGCCCATCACCCAAGCTGGCCAGGTACCCCAGTAGGGACCTGAACCCTGAAGAGACTGTGGGCAGCCTGCAAACAGCATCAGCCCATCACCCAGGCTGGCCAGGTACCCCAGTAGGGACCCAAAACCTGAAGGGAATGTGGGCAGCATGAAAACGCCCCTCAGCTCCTCACCCAGGCTGCCCAGGCACCCCAGTAGGGACCCAAAACCTGAAGGGGCTGTGGGCAGCCTGAAAACGGCCCTCAACCCGTCACCCAGGCTGGCCACACCCCAATGGGGTGAGGGTCCACACTGGGGGCCTTGGCCAGCCTGCAAACAGCCATCAGCCCCTCACCCAAGCTGACCAGGCACGCCAGCAGATGGACATCCCTTGAGGGGTCCCAGACTACGAGAGGGCACAGGCCAAGCTGAGGGACCTCCCGAGTGCACAAATTTTTGTGCACCGGGCCCCTAGTACTAGAATAATAAGCAAAGATCCCTGGTGAGGAGAGAATGAGAGGCCTAGGTCTTGAAGCTGCAGCTGTAGCCCGAAAGAAGCTTGGTAGCACTTTGTATACCCAGAACAGTGTTCCCTCTCTGTGGCCCCTGAGGACCCGCTCACTGGGCACTATTTCCTCTTTGTCCCACACATCTTCACCAGAATCACTTGTCACTAAAGGTAATCTGAGTGCCTTTGTCTCTTGCAACTAAAAGAGCACACCTAATAATTTCAGGCCATGCATGGTCAGTCCCATAAAGGACAGCTACCTTGTTCTTTTAGAAAACACTTCTCAACGTCACCTGAAACACTGGTCTAAATAAACGTGCTAAGAAAAGAACTAGCAACATAAAGAGGTAGTCAGTTTGTCCTCAGTACCTCACGCTTCCTCTTTCAGGGCTTCTTCCTCTTTGTCTAAGTGCTTTCCTTCACTGCACCGATGCCCAGTGCCATCTTGCTGGATTTTAGATACTGGCAGTCCTCCTGCTTTGAGGACCTGGAACTGCTCTGGTTCACAAGGCTTCAGCTTAAGGATTCTTTCCACCTTGATCTTTGGTCAACCTTTTGGTACACAGTTCAGTAATCTGCAGGCGGATGCAAAAGAAGGATCCTGGCTTCTTGCCCTTGTAAATAAATTTCTTGTAAATAAATTACTCCACAGGGAAGATAAGACTAGAGTATCCAGCTTGACATTCCAGGAAATATCTCCATTGTTTTGGGGTGAGGGTCATTACTCCTTGACATAAAAAACAACAACAACTCACACAATCTGGCCTGAGTGGCTCAGTGGCTGAGTATTGACCTAGGAACCAGGAAGTCACTGTTCAATTTCTGGTCAGAGCACATGCCCAGGTTTCAGGCTCAAAGCCCCGTGTGGGAGGTGCAAAAGGCAGCCGATCAATCATTTGCTTTCATCATTGGTGTTTCTATCTCTCTTTCCCTCTCCTTACCTCTCCTCTCTGAAATCAATAAAAATTTATTAAAACAAAACGCACAGCCCTGGGGAGATAAATCTCTCTGGATTATTAGGTAATCACATATAAATTCATTTCCATAGTTACCCTTTTTTGCTTAGATCCCAAGTATCAGTAAAATTTTCTCAGAAAACTTAACTGTACAGAAATAAAAGGTTTTTTATGCCCCACAGTTCCCGGGTTGAGCCGTCAGCCCACTGTCTTGCACCACACACACTGCTCAATTGATTCTTGGTCTTGTCAGCATTTGAGTTTGGGACCACTATCATCCTTTAAGTCAGCAGTTCTTAACTTATGGGTCGTGACCCCTTCGGTGGTCGAACAACCCTTTCACAGGGGTCTCCTAAGACCATCCTGCATATCAGATATTTACATTACAATTCATCACAGTAGCAACATTACAGTTATGAAGTAGCAACGAAAATAATGGTTGGGAGACAGCAAGATGGCGGCATAAGGTAAACACCGTAAATGCAGCCGTGAAAAACTATTTCAGAAAAACCACGAAAAGAACACACGGACACCACTCGCACCCACAGGAAGGCTGGCTGAGTGAAAATCCTACAACTAGAAAAGCGTCTGAGACTCAGAGGAGCGGCAGAAGCAAAGTACAGACGTACGGAAGCGCGCGCATGGGGCTCGGGGAAAGAGCTGGTGCCAGAGGTCGCGGTTCTTTTCCAAAACGGAGAGAGCCACAAGTTCCCAGCGGCTCTGAACTCCAGTTCCAGGCGAGTTTCTGAGGACCCAGACACCCGGAGAAGGGGGACTGACTGGCACCGGGAGGAAATCCAAAGTGGGTTTCTCTCAGCGTTGCTTGCAGTAATTACCGTGGGACACAGAGACCTGGTGTCTCTCAGCACAGGGCTGAGAAGCAGCCATAGCTACTTGCTCCACCCTGCCCTGCAGACTCCCGGAGGCCCCGCCCCTCCCAAGCTGCCTCAGAGGCTTTTGCAGATAAAAGACTGAGTAGCCTAAGGCAAAGGCTAACTCAACACCTCCTTAAAGATACAGGAGCCAGCCCCACCCAGTGGCCAGAGTGGGACTAACCTAAACAAAACAGATCCACAAGGAACACACTCGGGGCAGACGCAGTGAGCATAAAAGCCCTACTGAAACAACTCTAGCCCCATAAGGGTGTCTCCAGCACAGAAGTTCTCCCACTGTAGACACAGCTGACTCTCATAACCAAGTGGCTTAGAGGTTAATTCCTCTCAGTGATCGCCTAACTCAGCAAGGGACGTAGCCAAAATGCGGAGACAAAGAAACAGGCCACAAAGGACAGAAATGGAGGAAAGAAAACGACAGGATATAGAGTTCAAAACCACGGTTATTAGGTTTTTCAAGAAATTTCTAGAGACTGCCGATAAATTTAGTGAGACCGCCGACAAATTTAGTCAGCTCCTCAATGAATCTAATGAGACCCTCAAGGATATGATAAAGGGCCAACTAGAAATTAAGCGTACACTGACTGAAATAAAGAATATTATACAGACATCCAACAACAGACAAGAGGATCGCAAGAAGCAAGTCAAAGTTATGAAATATGAAGAAGCAAAACCCACCCAGCCGGAAAAGCAAAAAGAAAAAAGAAAAGAAGAAAAAAGAAAAAGGATCAAAAAGTATGAAGATAGTGTAAGGAGTCTCTGGGACAACTTCAAGCGCACCAACATCAGAATTATAGGGGTGCCAGAAGAAGAGAAAGAGCAAGATATTGAAAACCTATTTGAAGAAATAATGACAGAAAATTTCCCCCACCTGGTGAAAGAAATAGACTTCCAAGTCCAGGAAGCGCAGAGAACTCCAAACAAAAGGAACCAAAGGAGAACCACACCAAGATACATCATAATTAAAATGCCAAGAGCAAGAGATAAGGAGAGAATCTTAAAAGCTGCAAGCGAAAAGCAGTTAGTTACCTACAAGGGGGCACCCATACGACTGTCAGCTGATTTCTCAACAGAAACTTTGCAGGCCAGAAGGGAGTGGCAAGAAATATTCAAAGTGATGAATAGCAAGAACCTACAGCCAAAATTACTTTACCCAGCAAAGCTATCGTTCAGAATTGAGGGTCGGATAAAGAGCTTCACAGACAAGAAAA
>PVJC01036179.1:0-17816 GCA_004026665.1 Murina feae | reverse complement strand
GAGGACTGCTCCGAGCCTCAGATGCGGCTGGGGGCAGGTCCCCAGTGGTGACACACACACACACAAAAGGCGCCTGGCAGACTGGGGCCATCATAGGACATCCACTGAGGGGTCCCAGACTGTGAGAGGGCACAGGCCGGGCTGAGGGACTCCCTCCACCCTGAGTGCACAAATTTTTGTGCACCGGGCCCCTAGTAAAAATATAAATGAAAAAAATACACAAAATATATGCAAATATATTACCCTGCCACCAATGTCATGCTATTTTAGTCAAGGAAAATACCTAAATAATCACTGAATCATGATATAATCTACAACAGGCCACATTTAAACTTAAGCTCACTCACCCTACTATTCAGGTATGGTATATGCAGCACTACTGAGTGAGGAACATACCAGAAAACTATTTGGATAAACCAAAACCAAACCAAACTAAACCAAAACAAAAGAACCTGGAGACTACATGGAGAAATAATTCACTGTAAGAGAGTATGGGGCACCTGACTGGGTCTAAAAACAGTGATTGACCATAATACTAGTATGGAATGAGTAATTTTGAACAAAATATTGAGCCTATAGATTATCCTCTCCACAACTGAATGGTACACATTGCCCAAATTTAAGTGGAAATCTCTCTTTTCACATATCTCTGTGAAGCATTGAAACACAGGAAGACCCAGTGAGATGTTTCATCTATATTTTTATATATTGTTTATATTTTGTTTCGCTATACAGTCTTTGCATGACATTTTATGATTGTTAATGTTCAAGTTGATGAGTATTGGTGAGGGAGCAATACACATTTTCATCTCTAGAAGTTAAAAAAATGCTTTGGCCCGACTAGTGTGACTCAGTGGTTGAGTGCCAACCTATGAACCAGGAGGTCATGGTTCGATTCCAGGTCAGGGCACATGCCTGGGTTGCAGGCTCAATCCCCAGTGTGGGGCATGCAGGAGGCAGCCTATCAGTGATTCTCTCTCATCTTTGATGCTTCTACCCCTCTCTTCCTCTCCCTTTCTCTCAGAAATCAATATTTTATAATGTATCTATACCTATATCTATATGTACATCTATATCTATATACTGTAAATTCACTTTATCAGTTCACATTGCACCTAAAGCATAGGCATATGGCCTAAGTTCTATTAATTAATCAGGAATATATATCAGACGAAAACATTGGCACAAGAAATGAAGATATCCCTCTCTCTCAGTGTCTCTCTGGGTATGTGTGTCTCTCTCTCTCTGCACAGTGACTACAAAGGTTTGTTGTTTTTGCATAAACGGAAGCTGTGGAAACTTCTAGCTTCAAGTTCTACTCAGCAGCAGAATATTTTTCTTAAAGATGACTTTTTAGTGTTGCTTTAGATTTTTTTTTTGAAATGTAGCCTTGAGCCTTATTCTCCAAGCGTCTCACCAAATCTGTGAGCTGATACATATCTTTTTAAGTCTTTTTTTCTGTTTAATGATCTAGTCAGCCTTCAGTGATTGCAAGTATAAATCTTAATTGCTATAAGACTAAAAACAGAGGTGAAATTTATGGATTTTTCTTTATCATAAAGGATTAATAGTTGCCTTATACCAGCACCCTACGATTGATTCTGAATCAATAAAAGCTAGAGACAACTAGTGAGTAGTATTAGACAACTAATGAGTACCCACATTGGTTCTAGAAGTAGTGGCCACAATTATGAGCATTTGGCACCACAATGCCTGCAGTTTCAGCTAACACATTTTGATAGCAGTGGCAATGTCTGTGAGTAACTTTTACTTTAAGTGATTTTAGAAAATCTAGCTGAATTGACACTAATGAGGACAAGCAATGCTGGTGGCTTTGAAGGCGCCTTGTTTGGACAGCACTGAAAGTGCCCTTCTGTGACTAGCAGAATATTCACAGCTGCAGCAGAACAAAATTGCTAAAAGGCAATGATAGTTAAGAGGACTCATATCAATTGAATAAGTATCAGTTAGGAAGATCCTAGTAAACCCTTGAAATATTTGGAGTTGAGGGAGAGTGGGGCTTCAAAGACAAAGAGTTCCAGTGGATTGTCTGTTGGGACTGGAACTACAAAACTATTTTTTATTACTAAAACCATCATAATTTTTTTTTAATTAAAAAATTCCATATATATATATATATATATATATATATATATACAAACACATACATACATACATACTAGGGGCCCGGTAGACAAAAATGTGTGCACTCGGGAGGTCCCTCAGCCAGTCCTGTGCCCACTCGCAGTCTGGGACCCCTCTGGGGATGTCCACCTGCTGGCGTGCCTGGTCAGCCTGGGTGAGGGGCTGATGGCTGTTTGCAGGCTGGCCAAGCCCCCCAGTGTGGATCCTCACCCCATTGGGGTGTGGCCAGCCTGGGTGCAGGCCTGAGGGCCATTTTCAGAGTTTCAGGCTGCCCACAGTCCCTTCAGGTTTTGGGTCCCTACTGGAGTACCTGGCCAGCCTGGGTGAGGGACTGATGGCTGTTTGTAGGCTGGCCAAGCCCCCCAGTGGTGTCCCTCACCCCACTGGGGTGTGGCCAGTGTGGGTGACGGGCTGAGGGGTGTTTTCAGACTTTCAGGCTGCCCACAGCTCCCATTGGCCCAATGTCCCAGCAAGGCTGGCTGGAAGCAGGTTTCTGGGGTTTGTTTATCTTTTATAATCGATACACTGTTCCTTTAAGCCAAGGCCTAGGCAGGTAAGGAAACCTCCTCTCTGCTTCACCTCGTGGCTTCTATAATTGAGACACTGTTGCCCTTAAAAGTCAGGACCGGCCTGCTGTTTGCTTCAGCTCCCGAGGCTTCTATGATTCAGACATTGCTGCAAATACTTTGTTGCCTAGAGCCAGGAGACGCCCACGCAGCCTGCAAACACTTTTACTCCTGCTGCAATGGAAACTGCCTGTTTACTCAGCTCTGTGAGTGCCAGCCTCCATGTTGGCTGGGCTAATTTGAATACAGTTGCTCTGATTGGCTGTGACGTCCTGAAGGGTTGGTCAATTTGCATATCACGTTTTTATTATATAGGATTAGAGGCCCAGTGCACAAAAATTTGTGCATTTTGGGGGGTGGTCCCTCAGCCTGGCCTGTGCCTTCAAACAGTCTGGGACCCTTGGGGGGATGTCTACCTGCTGGTGTGCCTGGCCAGTATGGGTGAGGGGCTGATGGCTGTTTCAGGCTGCCCATAGCCCTTTCAGGGCTCGGGTCCCTACTGGGGTGCCTGGCTAGAAGCAGGTATCTGGGATTTATTTAACTTCTATAATTAAAACTTCGTTGCCTTGAGTACAGCTCAGAGCCTGCAGGGCCCTGGCTTCCTCCACTGCCCAGGGCAACTCCAGCTCTGTGGCTGCCACCATCTTAGATGAGTTAATTTGCATATATGCTCCTGATTGGCTTGTGGGCGTGGCTTGTGGGTATAACAGAGTGAGGGTTAATTTGCATATCACTCTTTTATTAGATTAGATATCTACATATACACATATCTAATCTAATAAAAGAGTGATATGCAAATTGGTCCTCACTCACTCTGTTACACCCAAACCATTCCCACCAGCCAAGCCATGCCTTCCAGCCAATCAGAGCAGCTATATGCAAATTAACCCAGACAAGATGGCGGCCAGCAGCCACAGAACTGAAATAAGCAGGAAGCTTGCCCTGGCAATGGAGGAAGCTAAGGTTCCTGTCTGCCTAGGCTGGCTGTGGCCTCTACTCAAGGCAACAAAGTTTCACTTATAGAAAATAAACCTCAGATATCTGTTTCCAGCCTTGAGCTCAAGGAAGTGCTGGAAGCCTGGGTTGTCAGGGACAACCCAACCTGGACTCTGCTTAAAGCAACAAAGTTTCAACTTTAGAAGTTAAATAAATCTCAGATACCAGCTGCCAGCCAGCCTCACTGCAAACAGCCATCAGCCTCTCACCCAGGCTGGGCAGGTACCCCAGCAGGGACCCCCTCCCTGAAGGGGATGTGGCCAGCTTGCAAACAGCCATCAGCTACTCACCCAGGCTGTCCAGGCACCCCAGCGGGAACCCCACCCTGATCCAGGACACCCTTCAAGGCAAACCAACCGGCCCCCACCCATGCACCAGACCTCTACCCTATATAATAAAAGGGTAATATGCAAATTGACCCTAACAGCAGAACCACTGGGTATGACTGGTAATTATGACACACACTGACCATCAGGGGGCAGATGCTCAATGCAGGAGCTGCCCCCTGGTGGTCAGTGCACTCCCACAGGGGGAGCTCTGCTCAGCCACAAGCCAGGCTGACGGCTTCCAGCACAGCAGTGGTGGTGGGAGCCTCTCCCGCCTCCTCAGCAGAGCTAAGGATGTCCAACTGCAGCTTAGGCTTGCTCCCTGCTGGCAAGTGGACATCCCCCGAGGGTCCCGGGCTGCCAGAGGGATGTCTGACTCTAGGCTTAGGCCCTATCACCCGGGGAATGGGCGTAAGCCAGCTGGTGTACATCTCCCGAGGGGTCCCAGATTGCTAGAGGACACAGGCCCGGCTGAGGGAACCCCCCCCAAGAGTGCACAAATTTTTGTGCACTGGGCCTCTAGTATATATTATAAGGACATGAATGTTATTTTCCAATAAAAGAAAAGACTTATGACCAAAATTATAATGTTAAAAGGACATTTATTTTCTAGAGAATTATTTATTAACTAATTTTCATATGCCTTATGCTGGGTGCAATGTGTATAATGGCACACATCCTATCTAATAAAAGAGTAATATGCAAATTGACCATCACAAGATGGCTTCCCTCATGTGGTCAAAGATGGCCATCACAAGATGGCCAGCAAGGGAGGGCAGTTGAGAGGGACCCAGGCCTGCAGGGAAGGATAGTTAGGGGGACCCAGGCCTGCAGGGGAGGGCAGTTGTGGGGGACCCAGGCCTGCAGGGGTGGGCAGTTGTGGGGGACCCAGGCTTGCAGGGGAGGACACTTGGGGGGGACCATCCTGGCAGGGGGAGGGAAGTTAGGGGCAATCAGGCCCGCTGAGGAGCAGTTAGGCATTGATCATGCTGGCAGGGGAGTGGTTAGGGGCAACTGGCAGGTGAGGGGTTGGGAGCCAGCAGTCCTGGATTGTGAAAGGGATGTCCAGTGGGATCAGGTCTAAATGGGCAGTGGGACATCCCTCAAGGGGTCCCAGACTGGAAAGGGTGCAGGTTGATCTGAGGGACACCACCACCACCCCTCACCCCCACTCTATGTATGAATTTCATGCACTGGGCCACTAATAAGCAAATAAATTAAGAATAGGATGTAGAAATGTGATAAATGGGTTGTGAAAAGATGGCAGAATAAATGAGAAAGTGAGCATTCTAGAAAACATTTAGAAAGGTAATCGTATAAGTGAGAACATTATGAAAAATAAAAATAGCTGGGTGTGGGAAGAACCAAGAGTCTTAGAACCAAAATAGAGACTAAAAACCTTTGATAGGCTTGACTAGTTTTTTTTGTCAAAGTGATTTTTGAATGATTATTGTATAAACAATAGATTACATTCATCCAATGAGGAGTTTGTATCATGGAGTACTATAGATTTTTTTATTGTTCTGTTTTGTAAGTAGAGTTTCATCAGATTTGCGTCTCATCTAATTATTTCTGTCTCTGCTTGTTGTTTATTGGCTGAAACAATTGGCATTTTGATGACTATTTTGAAAGTACAAGTTCTAGTGCTTGACTGCTCTGTTCCTATAGCATTCAGGCACTGAATATGCATGGAAGCCCTTTCCCATTTCAAATTTTAATTCAAATCGCAAATGAAAGTTCTGAATATATAGTATTATGAATAGGACAGCTCTGTACAGATTTGTAAAAAACAAAATTAACCCACAAGCTAGAGAGGAAAGCTAGGACTTCTCTCAATTAGAACGAATTGGCTGCTGAAATATAATTATGGCAGCTAGAGAATACAAAGTAGATTGCATAAAATAAGCCCCTTAAGGACTTTATTTGACATAAACACAAGATTCTCATGTCATTATTATTATGTAGCTATGGTGATTTCTGTAACTTTTCGGCACTCTGAAATGCTTGCATTTTTCTAAAAACTTTCTATTTAAAAAATATTTTTAAGACTTAATTTATAATCTGTACTAGTTTTTTATAAATTTGGGACAATATTTTATTTTATGGAATATGCTGGCAAGTGTGTTGTAAAATAAAAGCAATTTATTTATTTTAGTTTGTATTATATAATTTTAAAAGTTGAAAATAAATTTAAAAATTTTAATATGTAATACATTTAATGTTTGTAATGACAAAAAATTTCCAACAATTGTCAACAATTTCTCTCAAATTTTACATATACCCTTAGTTATGCACGACATTTAAAACTGCTGTGTTTTTGTATATCTTAGGTATATTATAAGGGAGCTATAAAAGAAAATGTGTTTATTTGTAAAGGGATGTCTCATATGCAACTAATTGAGTTCTATCTACTGTTGGAACAAATATATTCAAAATCATGCAAACTGTTTACAAAGCTAAGAAAGTTTTCATATAAAGGATAAAGAAAATAAGTACCTTAGTTTCTCATCGGAAAAGAAATTATTTTGTTAAAGAATATGTCTTTTCTCTATTATCTTCTGTTTTCCCCTGATTATTTTATTTCTGATCTCATATTAGAAAAGAAGTGATAAAACTCAAGTAGAGGCATTTCAAGCACAGCTGAAACCAATATAGCAAAATAAAAAATGAAATGCCTAAAATACTGCAGTAACAAAACAATTCTGTCATTTTCATTGGTACACTAGAGCATTTACAGAATTTCTAGAGAAGATGTAGGATTTTAAAAAACTTTTCTAGAAATAGTTTCCAAATGGTATTGTAGCTTTAAGTGAAAAATATGCAGGCCTGATATGTTTTCATTTTGTGAATTTTATGATTATAATTGAAATAGTAGGGGTTTTAACATACTGGGCCTAAAGAATGTAATAATGTGAAATCTTTGACCTACCTCTAGTCCATACAGTAGTGCACTGCACTTTTGTACTTAGGATTTATACAGGGCACCAACATATTGAGCCAACTTAACCTCCGCATTCCATTCCCAAACCCTCATTAATCCTCTGCTTGCAATAGTGTTATCTCAATCAGATACATAAGTGCCCACCAATTCAAAGATAAGGGTAATCCTATATAATAAAAGGGTAATATGCAAATTGACCCTAACAGCAGAACGACTGAGAATGACTGGTCACTATGACACACACTGACCACCAGGGGGCAGATGCTCAATGCAGGAGCTGCCCCCTGGTGGTCAGTGCACTCCCACAGGGGGAGCTCTGCTCAGCTACAAGCCAAGCTGATGGCTGCCAGTACAGTGGTGGTGGTGGGAGCCTCTCTCACCTCCTCAGCAGCACTAAGGATGTCCGATTGCAGCTTAGGGCTGCTCCCCGCTGGCAAGTGGACATCCCCCAAGGGCTCTCTGGCTGCCAGAGGGATGTCTGACTGCCAGCTTAGGTTTGATCTCCTGGAGAGCAGGCCTAAGCCAGCAGGTGGACATCCCCTGAGGGGTCCCAGACTGAGAGAGGGCACAGGCCAGTCTGAGGGACCCCCTCTCCGAGTGCACAAATGTTTGTGCACCGGGCCTCTAGTATAATATAAATATATTAATTGATAAAACATTTAGGAATCAGCATTTATGCTAATTTCCATGAAGGTTTATAGAAACTCAAAACATAAAATTTGTTCATATTGAAAACGTTGCCTCTTGGTGGAAAAAAAAACATTTTAAGAAAGCATTAACATTTTTGTTGTTTAGAATGCATAAATACAAATTAAAATTTAATATGGTGGGAAAACAGAATAATATTTTAACATTTTGAAATACATTATGATAATATAACATTTTAAAAAGCATTTCTATATTTCTCAAATTCAGAAACTGAACCTAAATACTATGAGGCAATGCTAACAAAATAAAATAGTGAACATCTCATAAGAATCAATTCTCACACATGACTTATTATCTTTCTCTACAACTTCCCTAGAAACTATAATAAAATCTAAAAGTAAGTCAGCCAGGTACTATAGATGCTTAACAATAATTTTTAAATTTTCTGAACACATCCAAGCCTTTGGCTTTTACTTCAAGCCTTTATTTACTTAAATAATGTGTTGCTCTAGCTATATGCAAATTATTATACTAATAAATTCATATAATTTAGAACAACAGCATTAAGTTATTCCAAATCTACTTTTGAGGACTTCTCATAAGTAAACTTTCTAAATCAAAAGAGGACAGGAGACAATTTTTGGCTTAAATTGGTTTGTAACCTAAACAGTATTTGTTGGTTAGACTAGTATTGCATGTTAGTATGTTAGTAAACTAGATTATAAAAGGCTTATCATTCAGCAATGTGGGAATGAGCAGAGTGACAGGCTATGGTCACTGTCTCCTTCAGGGCTTGCACCTCTGTTTAAGAACTTAAACTGGATGAAGAATCAGGTAATTTGTCTAGTTTTCTGAAAGCAACACAGGAAAGTTATTTAGCTGTATACATGCAGTCCCACCACACACACCACTACCACCATCACCACCACCACCATCACTCTGTGCAATGGTTCAGCTTCAGAAGAAACAGATGGAGATTTTTTCATCATTTGCAGCACTGTTTCAACTTAAAGAACCAGAGGAAAAATCTTAAAATATGAACTTCATAGTGAGATTTCCTTGTGAAAACAAAGCAATGTACTTCTTAACCATTTGTCATTTATGGTAAAATCTATAGTAATAAAAGAGTAATATGCTAATTAGATCGGATAAACCCACTGTCTTCTAATGGCATTCTGGATGTTCTTCCTGACAAAGCCCGGAGCGTGGCTGGCCTGCAAACTGCCCATGGCCCCTTGCTCAGGCTGGCCCGCTCCCCAGCAGGGACACCCATCCCAAAGGGGGCATGGATGGCTTGCAAACTACCTGTGGCCCCTCACCCAGGCCAACTCCCCACCCCAATTGGGGGACATGGCCCGCCTACAAACTCTTGATAGCCCCAAGCCCAGGCTGGCCCCATCCCTCAGCAGGGACCCCCACCCCGATCAAGAGCATGGTGGGCCTGCAAACGGCCAACAGACCCTCACCCCAGCTGGCCCCATCCCCCAGCAGGGACCGCCCAACCCTGATCCGGGGCCCCCTTAGGGCAGGCCAGCCGGTCCCCATTTGTGCACCAGGCCTCTATACTATATAATACAAGGGTAACAGGCAAATTGACCCTAACAGCAGAACCACTACTGCACCAGTCACTATGAGGCACACTGACCACCTCTTGGTCCCTTTCCCCATGATTGCCTCATGGCCACCCACAGCAGTAGCAGGGCCAGCGAGTGGGCAGGAACAGCCGACCTTCAGTCCCTTCTCCTGCTCAGGCACTGATCACCCAATGGCGAACAGGGAACTGGGGTGTGGGTGGCAGCAAGGGGTGGGGCTGGCTGTGGGTAGTGGGGAAAATGGCCCTGATTGCAGGTCAGGCTTAGGGACCATACCTGTGCACAAATATTGTGCACCGGCCTTTAGCATAAAATAAAAAGTGGCATGGAAATAATATTTCCTGATCTCTCTAGGTAAAAGAAAATATTTCCTTTCCTATTCTAAGCCTTTAAAATACTACAAAAAGCAGGGACTGAATTATACACTTGACAGAAAAAAATTCTCACTAACTAACCTTGGTGTCTGAAAAGCAGCTAAATTGCTTCAAGGCTACATATGAGGATGCCCAGCACCACTTGCCATTACACCTTACAATAAAAGACCCTTCTAATAAATGCACTGTATTTATTTCCTTATGGATGTGAACTGGAGATATTTTACGCAGAAGAAGAGTATGGGAATTGGGGCTTTGTGGTGGCTGCTGCCAGCAGCTGGAAAGGGATCACACGTCTAGGCATTCATTTTTTCCTCTGGGTCAACTGTCACCCTGCAATTCTGTGTCTCCACAGCCACTGCACTCCTATCTTCTTGAAGCAGAAAAAAGGGAAGACAAAATATTGAGTCTTTTCCTCTAACTAGAAAAATATGAGTTCTCTTTTCCCAGCAAGGGAAGAGAGCTTGGCTATTTCTTTTATGGAAAACAATACTCTAGTTGACATTTACTGTATTTATTACACTTATGAAATAAGTTAAAATTTTCGCACTTTGTGAAATTAAAGTGTGCAAATTATTTTGGTGATTCATTATGGTATTATCTATAAAATTTTGTGATGTACCCAATTTAATGAATGTAGCTATTCATGTTAATAAATTGTAAATTCCAAAGTACATTGTAAGAAGACTTGACTGAAGATCATTTATGCGTATGTTTAAAAGCGAATGTAAGCTATAGCCAAATATCTTGAATAGCAAGTAATTTAGTATATTTGACTTAAGGGGAACAAATTATCTGCAAGCTTTAAGAAAAGGTATTTATATTGCAAATCAAATATTAATGTTGCATTTGAAACAAGGAATATGGACACAGTACACATAAGAAGCCATTTAATCTACCTCCTTTTGTCAAAGCACATAGCTATTCGATTCAGACCATTCTATTGTATGTCCTTCATTATTTTTAAGAGAAAATGTCATGCCCAATCTCTTAAAAACATGTTTCAGCTCAGCTGGCGTGGCTTAGTGGTTAGCATCACTGGGGATTAAGCCTGCAACCCAGGCATGTGCCCTCACCAGGAACTGAAACATGACCTCCTGGTTCACTCAGCTCAATCTGCCCTCTTTTTATATAACATTTATCTCCTAAAAAGTATATGTTAAAAATATTCCTTTAGTTTTATAAAATGTGTATCATATTGCATGTAATTTTTAGATTTTTTTCCACTGCTCACATTTAGCTGTATAATATATTTATTTTCAGTACTGATTTATATATAAATTGAATGTACCCCATGACTTTAAATTCCAGGAGCACAAAAAAATCTGTAGCATGTAACCTAAAGAAGTGATCAATTTAAAATATACTGACGAGGTTAACATGTTTACAATGTTTCCGAAAGACAATGTAAAAGAAAATATGCAGGGTTACCAGGTGTTAACTGTAATTATGTTTTTTTCTTAAATTAGCTTACAACCTGATTACTCCTACAGATGGTTCCATCTATTTATGTGTAAGTTGCAAGGATGGTTCAAGTCCAGAAATGACTCAGTATAATTAAGGGCTTTATCTGTCACCTATATAACATAATTTCATTAGATTTTATCATCAGATTTATATGCTATATGTATTAAGTATTGTATACAGAATTCTAGAAGATTAAAAATTGCCTCATATGAGGAATAAGGTACCTACAAACAGTGTAACTCAGGAGGAGCTTCCCCTGGTAAGGTCAGTTGTTGAAGCAGATAATAGGGTGATTGTGGGTTTATTAGTAGGATAAACTGCCTATTGCCTAGGAGTTACATAAGAAAATCTATGAGAACCAAAAATTCTGCCTGCTATTTTTCTATTCTGTAAAATGGAAAAATAACACCTTTAAAGTGAGGAATCAATAAGAAAATGCATATAAATTTCTTAACTGTGTCTTAATATACAATCTATAAGAATTGTAAATATTATAATTCTATTAGATATATATTGCTTATTACTGATTTAGATAGCTCCTTTAAATTAAAAAGAATAGTAACCAATTATATCAGGTAATTCTCTCATGTATGTGACCCTGCAGCAATCAGAATTCTACAATAAGGAATGAGTTTCATAGAGTTTTATGTCCTCAAATAATGACTAAAAGCACTCAGTATACCACTCACAAATGGCCAGAATTCCACAGAAGCTACTTATTTATTAGCAAGGGAAGTCTCCTTGAAGAATAACTGTAAATCACATTCAGCTACCATTTCATTTGGACTAGAAAGAAGCAATTAAGAACCATATGATCTACCCATTCCTCTACCAATCCCCTCCCAAAATCCAACCCTTACCACTAGGCAGCAGGTATAAAACATTCACATTACATCTAAAAGTGAAAGAGTACCAACAAACTGCATATCATACTTGCCTCAAAAAAACTTTATGGTATTTTGTGTTCATTTATCATTTGAAGAAAAAAGAACATATAAACAAAATAGATTTAGAGACACAGAAGTATGGAACAGACTGATGATTCTCAGGGATAAGACGGGGTGGGTGGGAAGAGAATAACCAAAGAACTTATAGGCATATATGCATAACCTATGGACACAGACAAGTGTGGTTAATGCCTGGGGTGGGGGGTGAGGGTGGGAGAGAGCAGGTGCAGGCTAGAAAGGGTTAATGGGGGAAAAGGGGTACATCTGTAATACTTTCAACAATAAAGATAAGTTAAAAATAAGTGAAACAAAGAAGAAAGAGCAGAAGCAAAATAAGGGAAGATAAGGTATCTCTTCTTTAGCTCTTGACACAGTGATTGGTAGAATTGTTGAGATGCAGTGTGATGAACCTATCTTGCCTGCCTAAAACTACCATGAAAAGAACTAAAATAGAGGTCCACAGAGGGCAAAATAAAGTACGACAATAAACCTATTGGGTTTTATGTTCTTTTAAATTAACAGAGGGATTAAACGAAGCAAATTTAAAATGCCATTAAAAGAGTTTCAATACCATAAGGGCAAGAAGTTAAGACTTTGACTATGTTTTACCTTCCAACTTTTGTTAATGTGTGACAGTACAAATTCCCCTTCACAGATCACCGGTAAATCTCTGCTTAATAGGCGGCAGGATTCACTAAAAACAACCCTGAGAGGCAAGAGTCCCAAATTATAATGGTTTTTTAGACTTCACCCAATTTTGTATTTTAAAGAAAAATTGGGATTATAGGCTGATCTTTCACTATTATTTTCATAATTGTGTACTTTCTTTATTTATTTAGCAGTTTTTCTTGGGCATTATTTAGGCCCTTAAATCTCTACATCGTGGTTGTTTTTCTGCCCTCTACTAACCTCTGCAATCCTAAATTTATTCACCTTCTTTTTAGGGCATAAAATTGTCTTATAATGAAGAGCAGCTTGTTTAGAGCATGTTTGTGCACCTAGAATATCTAAGGCATTGCAGTAGCACCATGAGGCTCACCTTTTTCATAGGGAAGCTGCAATGTGGCAGAATGTTTCTTCCCTTGAAGACCTGAGCCTCCAAGGAGGTGTAGCCACACAGCTACATCAGGCAGAAGCAGGGACACCTGAACAGTGGTAAATGCACTCATGTTCTACCCTTCTACATCTACCACTTCAAGGGTCCCAGTCTGAGAAACTTTTATGGCATCATAATATTATAGCAAACCAGGATCTACAACTAAAGGTAAAAAATAAAGTTTGGTGATAAAAAAGTCCTAACATAGAACAAATTACTTTTCATGATTTGAAGGGTTAACTGAAGTAATATTTGAAAGTACCTTAGATGCATGCCTGACAATTAGTAAGTGCTCACTGAATTACTTTATATTAAAATTATTATACATTTTTTAAAAAATATACTTTATTGATTTTTTTACAGATAGGAAGGGTGAGGGATAGAGAGGTAGAAACATCAATGAGGGAGAAACATAGATTAGCTGCCTCCTGCACCCCCTCCCCCCCACTGGGGATGTGCCTGCAACCAAGGTACATGCCCTTGACTGGAATTGAACCTGGGACCCTTCAGTCTGCAGGCCAACGCTCTATACACTGAGCCAAACTGGTTAGGGCAAAATTATTATAAATTTTAAGAATAAGAAGCAAGAGCTGAGGGTTGAAAATATCTGAGTATGTGCTCAGCTATTTATCTTTCATACAATTATTTATGTATACAAAAGACAAAGTCTACATCTTCATTAGGAAAATAAACCTTACACATAAATTAAATATGTATTTCACAATGCACAGATGAAATGACCATAACACCCTTAAGGATATGACCCTAAATTTAAATATAATAATGATAATCACAATTATATTTGGTTTGTAAAAAAAAGCATCTAAGGATTCTACTTAAAATCAAATTAAGAGCACTTAGGCACTATTATCACTAGTATACAATCTGAAGCACTTGGGATAAAGTCTTAGCAATTGCCTTAACCACAGGCAAAATAGTAACTTAAATCTAAAAGTCAAAATTTAGATGAGTAGTTTTGTATTTTCCACTTAAAAACAGGCAGAATAAATTACATTCCTATAATCCAAAATGTAGAAAGGAAATGAATAGTCACATGTGTCAAGATACTGTCTGAAGGCTTACAACCAATTTAAGAGTTTAACAGCATCTATTTTTTATCTATCTGATATGGAAACTATAATACAAATTGATACTGGCATATAAAATTCTTTATCTTTTAAAAAATACCATACTTTTTAAAAGTAATTAGAATCATATACTTTTTAAAAGTTAGCATTATACCTGAAAGAGTTTGATAAAACTTTGTTTCTTAGAAAATCGAACAATATAATTTTATAAGGCAAAGATTATTGATACAACAGTTAATCAAACCATTCCTCCAGTGCTGAAACCTGAATAAGAATTTATAACCTTATCCTTATTTGAATATTTCTAGTGGTGAAAAAAGACAACCCTTTAGTGTTTTGGGTTTTTTTATTTTTTGGTACCATAGTCTAATTGTTCAATCTCTTCTACTGACCACAGACAAAAAAATAAAAAACCCAAAAAACAAGAACAAAACCCTTCTTTCGTGAGACAGAGCATGATGCAAGATTTAAACTTAGTTATTGCACATGCTTATTTTTCTTCTCTGGTCTATCTCAAGGAAGCAGGTTCATTGAACATCCTCTGAAGACATGTCTCACCTTAGGTAAATATGTTATTTTGCTTCAGACATTTCCTGTTTGCTATCATTCCAAGGATCCTCAACTTCTAGGTCAAACAAGAGTAAGGTCTCTTTTAACAAAAGCTCTTTTTTCCAAATATTGACTCACAAGTAGGAACCAAAATGGGACTGTTAGCTTCCCTAATCTTAGAATTTTTGCTTGTATTATTAGTCTGACATTTTATTAGTTGGATCTTATCTGACATCACAGTACCTGGTTGGCTTATATTACTCTAGTTGTTCACCATATCTATCAGCCTTACTATATATAGTAAGTATGTAGAATCAAGATTATGCTATGTAATACATTTTACATCTAAATGTAGTACTTTATATTTCTCTTTTCTTCTTAATCAATAATGTTTTCATGATTTCAAATCATTTAATTCATACAGAAAATTAATGTTCTCAACTCTCAATTATTGTTTCCTTTTAGTACTATATCAGCCAAAATTAATTTGGTAAGATGGCTGTTTTATGTTTATTAATGTATCTGGTAGGATTGGGATGTATTAAATATTTTTGCAAATCTTCTAAATTTTGGAGCAATATTCTTATAAACATGTTGTACCTGTCCTTCATTATAAATATGCTAGTATTTCTTTAGATCATATACAATGCAAAGTCTCACCTTTTGTGAATAATATCAAACTGTTTTTCAAATATTATATTTTACTTCCAACAGCATTTTATAAATTGGTTTATATCCTTGCCAGTATTTGGTATGGTCAAACTTTGAAATTTTTGATATTCTAGTGGATACATAATTGTAACTTACTTTGGTTTTTACTTTGCATTTCCTTGATATTTGATAACATTAGGCCCCTTTTCATAGGGGCATTGGCCTTTTGGAAATCACGGACAGTGAAAAGAGGAAGCACACCAGTGTCAGACAAATATACATATATATTAATGTTCAGAAATGGAAGAAAGTGTCTTTCAGTAGTGAGAGATTATTTATTGATTATTGTTTATAATGCTTTCCTCTTTTTAAGAGGCTGGTATAAGTTTTTTGTCCACTTTTTAATTTGATTATCCATCTTTTTTTCTCATCAAAATTTGGGTCATCTCTGCTTACTATCAATTTATCAATCTATCCATCAAGAATATTAATCCTTTGTTGGTTATATGTGCTGGTTATATATGTTGCTTGTTTATGTCATTGTGTGTGTGTGTGTTGTGTGTCTTCTGACAAAGAAATTTTACTATGGAAAATTTAAGTTTATCCTTTATAGTTAGTAGACATTTCTGAAAACCACCTTTCTCCATTTTCAGATATCAGTATACTATGTTTGCCCAATTCCAATATGCTTCCTATTTACATTCTTTATGATTTCCAAAGTCTATCTTTTGTGTTACATATATCACGTTTCTCTGTTTCATGGATATTCAGATTCAAAATTTTGGAGCTAAATGGTATTTTAGAGAACATTAAATTTAAAACCACTTCAAGTACCACAGTTTTGAGAAACAATATAAATAAAGCCATTTCAAATGGAGCTTGAGTTTCCAGACCAGAGAAAGGGCCATACAGGTCTTACTCTGTGAACCTCTGTAATACCTTAACTGGGCAAAATAACCTCTAGCCTTGGCCAAACTGACATTATCTTAAAATAAACTGTTTGTAAAGCTAACTAGAAAGCACATCTTCTGATAATTAAGGACATTCTTTAGAATCAGCTAACAGATATGTACAGCTGAAGAATAACAGCTTACTGGTAACAATAAAAATTTATTTCTTCTATTCGTGTACTTATGGCCCTTCCTATTCTCATAAACACACACACATACACACACACAAACATGGCATCGCTCGATAATCAGAATATAATGAGGGTTTCTGAATCTATACCCCAAATTGAAATTTTTTTTAATCTCAAATAAATAGTTGTTGCCTCTCACTTTGACTTTTTATTTTTAGGTTAACAGTTTATATGCATTAGAAGCATTCAGAGAAACTCTTAAAAATATGAATTCTAAAAATATGAATTCTAAGACTGTCCCATCCACCTAAATCTATCAGAATCTCCAGATTCTCAGATTCACACATGAGTGTATGCATACATGCATGCATATGTTTCTCTTTTTTCTTTTGTTACTAAAGTTTGAGAAATATTGGGCAACCCTAAGTGTTTATTTTAAAGATACAAAAAGTAGGATCCAAAAAAAGTGACTTAATCAAGGCCATTCCTTTGGTTACTGTCAGGGACCGAGCTTAAAACCCCTTTATGCCTGGCTAGCGTGGCTCAGTGGTTGATCATTGACCTATGAACCAGGAGATCACGGTTCAATTCCCAGTCAGGGCACATGCCCAGGTTGTGGGCTTGACCCCTAATAGGGGGCATGCAGGACATGGCCAATCAATTATTCTCTCATCATTAATGTTTCTGTCACTCCCTTTTCCTTCCTCTCTGAAATGAATAAGAATATATTAAAACAATAAAACCTTTGCATAAAGATATTCTCATAGGTGACAGCTTTTGGGGCCTGAAACTTTCTCCTACTACCCCATTTCTCTTAATCCAATATAACCAACGTCTACTTCTACTATTAACTTTAGAAGAACTCTTCAAAAAATATTCTCTTTATTGTAATAGAAATATAGTGAGCCAGCCAGCTGGATTACATTTATCAGCCTCTCTTGAAATCAGATTTGGCTATATTTATTTTTATGAATGAAATGTGAGCATAAATGACGTCAACTAATTTAAAGCCTGGTACGTAATAGTTTTAGAGATTCTCTGCATGATCTTGAAACTCTTCCTTGCTGGAGTCGGAAGAACAACCCTAAGGTACCAGGGTTATAAGCAGAGTTGTGCTACTGACATTTCTGGTCTCTTTCAAACAGTTAAATGAAAAGAATTATTTTATATGATTTTTAATTTATCATATATTTGGGTCTCATTGTAATAGCAATATAGAATTTACTAGTGCTCAAATGTTTATAATAAGACAGGCAGTTTTACATCTCTGGCAAGAGGATCCATTCATGTAATGAACATGCATCATACCCTACTTAATCAGATAACATAGAAAACCAAGGTGAGTTTAA
>PVJC01036178.1:0-17847 GCA_004026665.1 Murina feae | reverse complement strand
GCCTTCTAACTACTAACGAAGCCTCTTCTGCTTCACCTCGCAGTGTCTATAATGAAACAATTGTTACTTTTACTGGTTAGGCCGGAGCTGCTCTTTCCTTCAGCTCCGGAGGATTCTATGATTGTTACAATGTTTCAAAAAGCTGTGTTGCACTAGAGGCAGTTTAATTGGAGCTGAGCTGAGGGGCGAAGCTTCACTTTCGCTGCTGCCGCAATGGAAAGGGCTGTTTACTCAGGTCCGGGAGTGGCGGCCGCCATGTTGGCTGGGCTAATTTGCATACAGCTGCTCTGATTGGCTGGTGGGCGTGGCTTACCCTGTCTCAGAGAAACGGTTAATTTTAATATTTCGCTTTTATTAGTTTAGATGTTATAGCATTAATATTAAGTCGATATCATTATATATTTACATAATATATGTATTAAGTTATACAAATTATTTCTTGATAAGTTTTACTACAAAAATTTATTAAGAAATAATTTATAGAATTTAAAAATCACATGGTGCATTTTATTGGAAATAATTTTTCTTCCCTCCTTCCTTTCCCTCTGCTTCTCTTCTGTTTCTGTTTCAAAAAACCTAAAAGATGAATTTTCCATTCAAGTAACCATCCTTCTATTATAACTTGACTATTTTATTTGTAATTATTATCTAGGCCTCATATCCACCAGGGACAGTGAAAATTGCCTGTTGATGTTAAATGTAGAGGTTTTGTTCATTCACATAAAACATCTTGAAGCTGTATAGCTTTTTGTTTTCTTTTCTACCTGATATGGAGGTTAGAATTAATTGAAACAGAGAGCAATATAACTTTTTTGATGTACTAGAGGCCCAGTGCACGAATTTGTGCATGGGTGGGGTCCCTCGGCCTGGCCAGCAATCAGGGCCAATTGGGGCCCTCTCATCTAGCCCTGATTTGGGCCAATCAAGGTCAGCCAGCCAGGGAGAGGGACCCTGGGAGGTCGGCCAGCCATGAGAGGTTGACTGTGGGAGTGCACTGACCACCTGGCTGTCCAGGGGGAGGGACCATGGGAGGTTGGCCAGCTGCAAGAGGTTGGTTACAGGAGCACACTGACCACCAGGGGGCAACTCCTGCATTGAGCGTCTGCCCCCTGGTGGTCAGTGCATGTCATAGTTACCAGCTGGTCATCTGGTTGTAACGGTCACTTAGACTTTATGTATATGTATATGTATATGTATATGTATATGTATATGTATATGTATATAAACTAGAGGCCTGGTGCACAAAAATTTGTGCACTTGGGAGGGTCCCTCAGCCTGGCCTGTGCCTTCTTGCATTGTGGGACCCCTCGAAGGATGTCCACCTGCTGGCGTGCCTGGCCAGCCTGGGTGAGGGACTGAGGGCTGTTTTCAGGCTGTCCACACCTGAATTCAGAGTTCAGGTCCCTACTGGGGTGCCTGGCCAGCCTGGGTGAGGAGCTGAAGGCCATTTTCTGGCTGTCCACACCTCCTATTGACCCAACGTCCGAGTGAGGCTGTCTGGAATCAGGTTTCTGGGATTTATTTATCTTCTATAATTGAAACTTTGTTGCCTTGAGCAGAGGCCTAGTCAGGCAACAAAGCCTCCTGTTTGCCTCAGCTCCATGGTTTCTATAATTGAAACATTGTTGCCTTGAGCAGAGGCTTGGCCCGCCTAGGCAGGTAGTTTCACTTCCATCGCTGGTACAATGAAAGCCCCCTGTTTGCTCTAACACCATGGCTGTCAGCTGCCATCTTGGCTGTGTTAATTTGCATACAGCTTCTCTGATTGGCTGGTGGGCATGGCTGGGCTGGTGGGTGTGGCTTATGTGTCTCAGAGTGATGGTTATTTTGCATATTACTTTTATTAGATTCAATATATTATTTATGTTAAATCAATGTCATTATATATTAATAGATAATATCTACACTTATAAAAGAGAAACATGCAAATTGGTGTCCCTCTGCTATACCCCAAGCCATGCCTACCAGCCAATCAGAGTGACTATATGCAAATTAACTTAATCAAGATGGCAGCAGGAAACCACAGAGCTGGAGCAAGTAGGAGGCTTGGTTGCCCCAGCGATGGAGGAAGCCAAGCTTCCTACCTGCCCTGGCTGGCTGTGGCCTCTGCTCAAGATAACAAAGTTTCAATTTTAGAAGATAAATAAATCCCAGGTACCTGCTTCCAGCCAGCCTCACTGGGAGCTTGGGGCTGGGAGTTTGGGTTGCTGGGGGCCATGGCCAGCCATTAGTCCCTCACCCAGGATGGACAGGCACTCCAGCAGAGACCCTCATCATGAAGGGGGTGTGGCCAATCTGAAAAAGGCCCTCAGCCCCTCACCCAGGCTGGCCAAGCATCCCAAGGGGGAGCCCCACCCTGTAGGGCTTGTGGCCAGCCTGCAAACAGTCATCAGCCCCTCACCTAGGCTGGCTACATCATAATGGGGAGAGGGTCCCTGCTGGGGGGCTTGGACAGCCTGCAAAGAGCCATCAGCCCCATAACCCAGGCTGGTCAGGCACTCCAGCAGGGACCCACACCCTGAAGGGCATGTGACCAGTCTGAAAACAGCCCTCAGCCCCTCGCCCAGGCTGGCCAAGCACCCCAGCAGGACCCCCATCCTCGTACAGGACACCCTTCAGGGCAAACCAGCTGGCTCCCACCCATGCACCAGGCCTCTATCCTATACAATAAAAGGGTAATATGCAAATTGACTGGGAATGACTGTTCACTCTGACACACACTGACCACCAGGGGGCAGGCTCTCAATGCAGGAACTGCTCCCTGGTTGTCAGTGCGCTCCACACGGAAGCACAGCTCAGCCACAAGCCAGGCTGATGGCTGCCACAAGCCAGGCTGACAGCTGCCAGTACAGCGGTGGTGATGAGAGCCTCTCCCGCCTTCTCAGCAGCACTAAGGATGTCCGATTGCAGCTTAGGCCTGCTTCCCGCTGGCAAGTGGATATCCCCTGAGGGCTCTCGGGCTGCCAGAAGGATGACGAACTGCCAGCTTACGCCCAATCCCCTGGGGAGCAGGCCTAAGCCAGCAGGTGGACATCCCCCGAGGGGTCCCAGACTGCGAGATGGCACAGGCTAGGCTGAGGGACCCTCCCTCAAATGCACAAATTTTTGTGCACTGGGCCTCTAGTATGATAATAATGTACTATAAACTATTTTTATAGTTCAAATCAATAAGGATAAACAATGAAAAAAGATTATTTAAATTTCTACTTTCTCCACCTGCAGCCTTTCCCCTATCTCCTAGGTCTTTGCTGATTACCCAGCCTTCTGTTGCCTGATCTTGAACTCTGACAAACATATTTCTTAGTGTGGCTAAAACAGATCCATGTTCAAATTCAGCCTTTTTAATTTACAAGCAATTGGGAAGGCTCAAGTTAGTTAATGATTTTAAGCCACTGAGAATGCATTCACCTTTTGAAGCTATTGAGGGTTGATCCATAAACACAGTAGAACATAATGCCTACTTCAATAGGAGGTTGAAAGGATTAAAATGCCTGTGCAAAGAAAATCCTCAAACTGTTCACTTAAGACTCTTCTGAATAGAAATACTCTGATGTTGATCAGTGGTTTTCCATGTTTCTGATCATGTCCCTCAGTAGAAATGCACTTTGCATCATCACTTGGCACATTCATACATACATGTGTATGTACCTGAAATATACATTCCACAAACCAACATTTAACTCTATTAGCAGTGATACATTTATCTGCTATTATATTGTACTTGTCTCTATCATATTTTATTTCAGTATTTAGTTATAAGTCCCAGTCCACAAATTGAATTCATCACCCACTAATGGGTACCCACCTAAAAAACACTGATAATGTCATTTTATCACCTTAGCCACAATGACACTGAAATATATGAGCTCATGTGCAAAAGACCTACTAGAGAATTCTCTTGTCTTTCCACCATGCTTGTTTCATTTAATTACCAAAGAGTTAAATAAATTATTTAAAAAATCCAAGCTAGTTGTTCCTACTCTAGAAATCAAAATCAAATGAGTAGGTACATGTGGCAGCCACTCTGGTGGTCCCGACATGTGCCAAAAATGTCCAAGATGGGCAAAAAGGTGTGACCCAGTCTCTCCTACCTGCAGCATGACTTCAGGGTAGAAGGGGATAAGACAGAAGCAAGTAAAGGGAGCCATGCACAAAGAGTGCTTAGGTAGACACTGGAAACCGACTCTTCTCTTTCTGGGCATCATATTGGATTCCCAGAGGCTTTTAAGAAGCCCCTATTTTAGGAAGCATCAATGGATGCTGAATCACTCACTAATCCACTGTCCACAGTAAGCTCCCTATTATTTGCCATGGGATAACATCTAAACTTTTTCTCCCCTCTATTCTAAGGTTCCTGAGAAGTAAATGCTGTAAATGAAAGTCATAGAAGCTCCTAACTTGTGATATCTTTTTTGTTTCCCATCATATCTCATGACAGTCTGTGCTACCTGAATCTGCATCACTGACTTCCTGATATCTGAACTCATTTTAAACAAGGTGTTTTCTTACTTGAGCTGTCACACTTCCTTCTTTACGATGCTTGCATTCAATAGTGATTTTATGTGATGGAAAATGCAGAAATGAATAACTGTGCCCATTCTATTGACACGATATACTTTTCTAATCAATTTTCCTTTTTTTTAAAAAAAATCTAAACATAGCCATAAGAAAAACACACCTTAGAATTGTCATCAGATTCTGTTTTGAGGCTCAGGTCATGGAAGCTTTAGCTTAGGAGATTCCGAATTGTCTGGCTCACCCCCGATTTATCCTCTGTCTCCAGCTTTATTCAAACACAGTCTTTTTAACTGTCTCCCTCACCCAACAGCTCCATGAGCAATTCTACCCTCCATTCAATCAGTATCTGACCCCCGCATTTTCCAACTTAGCTAAGACCAATCTGCTTAGAGAATCAAAATTCAAGGTTTAAACCTGCCAGTGCTCAGAAGCCAGGTTTCCATTTAGACTCTGGTTGGGAATGAAAAAATGGACTTTTGTCTTCCAGGAATCTAAATTACAAACCTGGGTATGGCCACATTCTCAGTCTTAATTTTACTGAAATTATTTTGTTCCAATAATCTGCTTTTGAGCTTTTTCTCATTCTCATCCAGTTCATTTTTTTTTAACCTCTGAGTCTGAATTTCTTAGCCTACACGAGGGTTTAGAGCTTATACTGCAAAAGAAGAGCTTAGATTTAAATTTTATTTTGCTCGTCAATTTTTTTGTTCTGAACTTCAAAGGTGCATGTGTGTGTGTGTGTGTGCCTATGCATACACTTGTGTGTGCAAGGAAGTAAACAAAACTAGTTAGCGAGTCTGGTTTTCCATAAATGAAGTGAAAATCAAATTGTAATGGATCTCCCATTTTCTCAAATACCCCTAGAAAGAAATAGGATTTTTCCTCCCTTCGGGTTATGATTTATTTTAGGCTATATCCAGAAACTACTGAGAGTAAAAGTATCACATTGCTCATGGCCTTGGCCCTCGGTGAAGAAGGATCACTGTGCTATGTTTCATTTTTCGCCAATTATCCTTCCACATTTCAGGGAGGGAAATCACACCGTCAGCGAGTCCCTGGATTTCCAGACAGGAACGAAGCAGTGCTTCCCGAGGTCCTTTCAACGTAGCGTAGAAGCAGGATCTGCTGACGATGATACCTGAGCAACATCACCATAAAGCCTGAATTGTACCGAGGTGAGCTGAAGTAGACTTCTCCAGTGCCTGCTGTACCATACCCGAGAAATTAGAAAGAAGCTTTAAAAACAGCACAGAAATGATCTCTCCTGAAGAAAGTTTCAAAAACATTTCCCCCCTAAAAGCGAATGCAGTGTATGCATAATGTGTCGACTCGTTGCAAGGGGAAATCCAGAAATAAGGCCTCCACACTGCTGGACACTGCTATGGTCACTGTGTGATACAAGTCTAGTGGGTTTATGTCCACTCCTTTCAGAGGCAAAGAATATGCAATTATTTTTTTAAATTTATTGTTATTGTTAAAAGTATTACAGATGTCCTTTTTGTTTTTCCCCATTGAGCTCCTCTACCCTGTACCTGCCCCTTTCAGGTCTTCAACACTCTATTATCTGTGTCCATTGGGTTATGCATATATGCCTATAAGCTCCCCGGTTAACCACTCCCCTCCCAACACCCTTTCCTGCCTTCCCTCTGAAATTTGTCAATCTGTTCCATGCCTCTATGTCTCTGGTTCTATGTTATTCATCAGTTTATTTTGTTCATTATTTTGGTAGAATCAATATTATTAAAATGTCCATACTACCCAAAGCAACCTATAGATTCAATGAAATTATGTTTTAAGAATAGAAAGATTTCTTTAAAACAAAGAAAACAGAAATAAAACAAAAGGGGATTCATTTCCAGAAGACAAATACATTTCTACTCAAGTGTGTGGCCCATGGCATCATCTGGGGCCTTGTTAGAGATGCAATTTCAGATCCCACCCAGAACTGCTGAATCAGAGCTGGAACACTATGCAGCTGTAAAAAAAGAAGAATCTTTTACCCTCTGACATAGCATGTAGGGACCTGGACAGTATTATGCTAAGTGAAATAAGCCAGTCAGAGAAAGGTAAGTTTCACATGATCTCACTTATATGTGAAATCTCATGAACAAAACAAACTGGTAAATAAAATAGATCCAAAGACATGGTTGCATGAACAGACTGTCAAATCTGAGAGGCAAGGGACGGGGGATGGGAGGAGATTAACCAAAATCTTATCTTATATAATAAAAGGGTAACATGCAAATCGACCGAATGGCGGGATGTTCAGTCCCTATGACATGCACTGACCACCAGAGGCAGGCACTCAACACAGGAGCTGTCCCTTGGTGGTCAGTGCACTCCCACAGGGGGAGTGCAGCTCAGCCATAAGCTGACAGCATTAAGGATGACCATCAGTTGGACTCCCCAACTGTGAAAGGGTGCAGGCCGGGCTGAGGGAACCTCCTACCTGTCTCGTGCATGAATGCTGTACACTGGGCCTCTAGTATGTATATATGCATAACCCATGGACACAGACAATAGTATGGTGAAGGCCTGGGGAGGAGGGAGCAGGGACCAGGTAGAAGGAGTCAATGGGGGGTGGGGAAGGCAACATCTGTAATATTTTAACAATAAAGATATTTTTTAAAAAGGTTCTGGGGGATCTGAATGCATATTGTAGTTTGAGAAGCACTGTCCCAGATGAACTGCTGGGTCTCTTAGCATAAGCAAGTGTTGACATGGAACCATTCTGGTAAATGCTGGACCATTTTTGCTCATTTCAGGCTATGGAAATGATGTTTGGGAAAACAGAAGGCAGCCCAGAGGGCTAATGTATCCTTATGTTAGAAAAAATTCAGAAATGCGGCTCATGGGAGATAATTGAAAGAAAGTGACATTCATTTGATCTCCTATCAAATACTTTCCACTAAAAAGTTTTGCAAATGATAAAATAAGCCCCTCTGTATTAAAACAGAGCTGCATGGTGAAATCAGAGAACATTCGTCTCAAGAAAATAAATACTGCATTATTGAACCAATACCCTGTTGTTATTAGAATGTAAATGTATATCATCTGAGTGTCTCAAAAATAAACATTTTATTTCTGTCTTATGACTCCAACATGAATCTTCACCACAATGCATTTTGCAGTGTTGTTAACTCTTGTCGCAGCAGCTTATCTTGTAACTCATGGCACTGGAAGCAAATCCATTATTCATTAATAAGTTTTGGCTTTTGGGGGGACAAGGTGATAAACTGCAGGCCAAGCAAGGTCAATAAGAAAACGGTGAGATATAAGTAGTGGGCCCCATTGCAGTTCTATGTGGGTGATCCTCCTGTCCTTCCAACCATCAGCCTTAGTAAAACATTAAGCTTTTTTTTTTTAAATCCTGGGCCTGGAGATCCTGAGAATGTGTTCTACATTTTCAAATTCAATTCATTTAACTGGATTATACATTAATTACGCTTGTTAAATGCAAAGTACTCTGGAAAGCTTCTAAGAGACACAGAGATGAATGTGATTAAGTTCCTACCTCTTCAGAGTTTGCAGCCAGGTGCAGGAGTTAATGGAAATAAAGCATTTGCCAAATTTGAAGGTCAAAACTTTTCTGTTGGTAACTTGGCTTTACTCCCAATCATAATACAAATTGCTTCATGTCAGCTGAAGGGGAAATAGGCAAATCTAGCATAATGAGATGGTAAAATAAAGTTCTTAGCTAAACTTTCAGATATTTTTAAAAACCTAAGTTTTTGATTCTTTGGAGACAAATAAAATCTTAATGATTATGTTGATATATGCACCTTCCCAGGATTCTGGGACATGCTACAAACAATTTGATTCTCAGGGTTTTGAGTGGCAGTTCCCTATGTGGAAATGCCCATCTCTTGGTTTTTCTAATTACTGACGCTTTCTCAGTATTCAAGAGACTTTCTTGATCCTAGCATACTAGACACCTTCGCTCTACTAAGCTCTTTAGTTATCATTAAGTGCAAATGATAGGTACATCATAATTTCTTTGGCAGTTAAGAAAATGAGATATCTCAGGATTCACTTCTTTAAGAACTGATTTTCTTTGAACTCTGTCCATCTAGCACTGGTCGGGTGGCTCATTTGGTTGGAGCATTGTCCCACGCACTGAAAGGTTGCTGGTTTGATTCCCAATAAGGCCACATCCCCATTTGGAGGACATATGGGAGGCAATCATCAATGTTTCTCTCTCACATTGATATTTTTCTATCTCTCTTCCTCTAAAAATCAATAAACATATCTTAGAGTGAGGATTTTTAAAAATAACAATAATAAAAATAAACTTTGTTGATTTATTCTTTCACTTAATATGTTATCGATCATTTACTAGGCTGGTGGGGGGTGGACAGTGATGAGGGAAACAGAACATTTCTTTATATCTTATGGCTCATGAAGTAGGTGGGTGTGTAACTGTGAAACAATCACAATAAAATCATTTTAAATAGAGATAAGTGTGGTTAAGGAAATAAAACTGGCTAAGCTGATAGCAAGGGTGGTTGTAGCTGCTTTATTGGAGCTATTTTACTTATCTAATATCTAATAAACAGATATAAAGTGTTTGCTATGGGCTGACTATTCCAAGTTCTTTACAAACATTATATCAGTCTTTAAAAGATCTCAACAAAGAAAATACTTTTATTATAGCAATTTTTCAGATAAAAAAAAAAAAACCTAAGAAAGGTCAAGTCACATGGCCTGGATTGCAGGCAGACTAGAGCCAGAATTGCACCCTCTCTGCACAGTTTCTCTAGAATATTGGCACCACTGAATGGCCTGCCTATGAGGTCAATGCTAATCAGCCAACACAATGCACATGGCTATGACCGCCAATGAAATACTTTCCATATACCAAGTGAAGGGCATTTCCAAATGCATGTTTTCATCAAAGTATTCCTGAGAGCCCACATTGCTGCATCTAATATCAACTGTACTCAGTTTTCACAGGATAAAGCATTTAACATTTTTATTGAGGTATGATTAATATAGAGTCAAATATAGAGATCTTAAGCAAACAATTCACTGAAGCTGACAAATATATATATTCATGTAACTTTTATCAAGATAAAGACCATTTCCACCATCCCAGAAGGTCCCTTTCTGCCCCTTCTCGGTCAATTGTATGCATTTTAGTTGCTGCTGATAGAGCTACATCTGTGGGCATTTTGCACATGAGCAATGCATCATTTTCTCATAAATGTTTCACCTGTGAGAACAAACCAATAATCATACTTGAAAGCTATAGAATCAATCACAATTTTGGGTAGTAAGCTGTAATTCTGGGCTGCCCTGCTTTTTTTGTGCACATGTAAATCCTCTTCTTGAAGTTACTCATGCTCTGATTTCTGTTATGTACGTCTGCTTTAAAAACTCCACCAGCTGACACTGTGCCTGGGCAATGGCACAGGCTCATCCGTCTGCTGTTTGCTGATTGTCTACTGAATTTTGAGGTTCATCACTCAAAAGTAACTAAGTACATGGAGCAGGCTGTAGAGGCTCACTCAGGACTCTAAAAACATCTCCCCACTACTTGGGTTCAATGACTTCCCTGCAGTTCCTAAATTATTTAAATTCTGTGCATGAGATAATTTCTCCACAGGTCCCTAACTTCATGGAAGTGAAGGTGGTAAATTGGTATGAATACTAGATGTGTGCTTCTCAAACTTGAGTTTGTCTATGAACCACTTGGTAAGATGCAGGTTCTGATTCAGTAGGTCTGGGTCTTGGCCCGAGACTCTGAATTTCTCATAAGCCCTGGATGATGCTGATGCTGCCAGTCCCTTAAACATAATACTGGTGGGGGGGAGAGGGAGGGGGAGGGACAAATTCAAATTTGGATTAAATAAAAATGTTCTATGGCTCAGTAGATAGATTGCAGACTGAAAGGTGCCAGGTTCAATTCCCGTCAAGGACACATGCCCGGGTTGAGGACTCAAATCTCAGTAGGGGGCATGCAGGAGGCAGCCTATCAATGATTCTCTCTCATTGTTTCTATCTCTCTCTCCCTCTCTGAAATCAATAAAAATATATTTTAAAAATAACCTAATCTAATAAAAGAGTAATATGCAAATTGACCCTCACTCCTTTACACCTAAGCCACGCCCACCAGCCAATCAGAGCGACTGTATGTAAATTAACTCAGATAAGATAGCAGGCGGCAGCCATGGAACTAGAGCAAACAGGAGGCTTCCGTTGCACCAGTGATGGTGGAACAGCCTGCCTAGGCCGGCTTTGGCCTTCTGCTCAAGGCAACAAAATTTTAATTATAGAAGATAAATAAACTCCAGCAACCTGATTCCAGCCAGCCTCACTGGAACATGGGATCAACGGAAACTGTGGGCAGCCTGAAAATGGACCTCAGCCCCTCACCCAGGCTGGCCACACCCTCATGGGGTAAGGGTTCCCACTGCGGGGCTTGGCCAGCCTGCAAACAGCCATCAGCTCCTCACCCAGGTTGGCCAGGCACACCAACAGGTGGACATCCCCCAAGGGGTCCCAGACTGCAAGAGGGCACAGGCCGGGCTGAAGGACACCCCCCCCCTCCTCCGAGTGCACAAATTTTTGTGCACCGGCCCTTAGTAAATAAATAAAATAAAAATGTCCTAGTGTGCAAAGGTTTTAATGCATAAAAGGGATCCCTGATCAAATCAATCTGGGAGGCACCTGAATAAAACTGAAACGGTTCCTTTAATCTGGTCCTCAGCAGAATCTTTAACACACTGCTGTCCACTGTTCCTCTCCAGTAAGAAGTACAGTAGCAGGGGCTTCCCACGTTAACGGGATCCTGAATCACTATTCTACAGAGCACTGATGGTCCAGTGCCTGTCCAACAGAGCAGAAGGCCCTTGGCTAGCCTTCCTGAACTTCAGCTTCCATTATTTCCAAGGGAGCTTGCACAGGGGTTTCAGCATCTCGAATAAATAAATAAATAAATAAACAAACAAACCAAAAGCTCCCCACTGTTTTGTGTTCCTTGTTTTTGCTTCTGTCTTTCTAAAATGAAAGGTCCCACAAACTCCATAGCAAGAAGGCCAAGTCTGTCCATTATTGGCAATGTATTGCCTAAGGATGAGAAGTGGGTACATGTAAAACAGTGTAACATGTAAAGTATTGAAGCAAATTCACTACATCCATGAGTTTCACAAATAATTACAAGATTACAGGGTTCATTCCTCCCCCCCACACACACACGCTCCCTCCCCACACACACATTTCAACAGTGCTGTCTTTCGTCTCATTGGCGTAACTGGGAAAGCTGAGTCCTGTGTCTCCTGGCAGTTACAGCATCCCCTCCGTGGGTCTCTTGCTAGGGACACGATATTTGTCTGAAAGCTCTGACTTTTTTTTTTTCATATTTATTTTTCAGATTGTCAAGCTGGGCTCTTTATTCCCTCGGGATATTTAAAACAAAAGCAAACTTTATAACTATGTACTGCGAGTAAGCTTAAGAAATGCTCTATGATGTGAGTTTCTTCTTTCTCATTTGGATCTTTCCGTTAGTCTCGTGGATACACTTGGCATTTCTGAAGGACAGCATTGCATCATGTTATGACATTCTTGTCTTAGCGACTCAAGATCATGGATCTAATGTGCAGGCTGAAGCTTTCAAAATTGTATTCGTTGGAAAAGATAACATTAAAAGATGCTACTCTAGCTATTCAGTAGAGTCCTGTCACTCTAACTTTAGTATTTATGGCTTCAAATAATCCCAATCAAACCTGGGGGTTCTCAGAATATATAAAAATTAGAAATTTGTGTCCTGATATCTGCAAGGATCATGGACAGGAGCAGGTTGCTTAGGTAAGTGAAAGTGACTGACTACCCAGCATTTATATCTCCGCCCTGCTTGAATAATTTGGATAATTCAGGAAATTATCTCATACTCTTTATGACCCACGGGGCAGATATTATTACCCATACTTTATAGGTAAGGAAATTAAAGGCATTTTCTCTTACGGAAGTATATATTTATTAACGCCTTGAAAATATCCTCAGAACTGTCAAGAATCAGCTCCATTAATCACAATTACTGCTGTGACCTTATTTAATAATGGAACTTTGACAGGCTCACTTCTAATATGGTATAAACTGCTGCCCATACAGATATTTGAAGCCTACAAATCAAGGACAATGACAAACCTAGCACAGCGTTACGACATAGTTACCTTAAAAATTTCAAGCATTATAACAAAATTGGACACATGACTTTCTGAGTTACAAATAAACTTTACTTTTGAACAAATGGTCCCATTTCTTACTCTTTCTTCCATGAGAAATTTTCCTAAGAATTACTAACATTTTGTTACCCAGGCCAGTAACAAAAGTCATGGTTCTGAAAATATAAGCTGATTCAGTAAAATACCTTTCCCATGACAACTGCAGAAGCCTCAAAAAACTATAGAAGCTATTAAGCACTGTTGACGTTCAAAATGAATGTCACCAAAGATATGTCAACTTTAATTTTTCAAAGATAAAGTAAAAAACGCAATCAAAGCTTAGACATCTTATTAAGCTTTCATTACTTACAAACATCAGGACAATATTTTAATTTAACATCTTTAGTTTTCCACATGATCATGATCAGAGATGCTCATATAATCATTAGCTGCAATAATCATGTGAAAATTGCATTAATGGGCTTTGGCGGAAACATACAAGACATGTTCCATACAGACTGAGTTTAAAAATGGTTCTCTTGGGACTCTGAGAAATCTCCGTGTTTCCCTGCTCATCATTTCATCCATTAGGACCAGTCTCTTTCTCCAGGATGGCTGGGTTGGGATAAACAAAGTCACCAGTGTGTTAGAGCCAACCCAAGCACCTAGAGTGCTTAATGACTGCATGAAAATTAGACTATTATTAGATAAGATATTCTTAGACAGGGTAGTTATCCTTGTTCTTAAAATGTAAATATTTTGATTTTTTTTTATTATAACACACTTTTGTAAAACCCAAGATCACCTTTGAAAACGTAAACCAAAAGAGAGAACAAAGAAAGTGTTCAGCTGGTAGATAAGGGACTGCCAGTCATCACTGCAGATCTCAACAAAACGAGAATTTACACACAGTGGTGTGTTCATTTCCGAGGCCTCTTTAGGGCAGGTGAACAAAAAGCCATGATCTGCATGTTGTGAAGATATTCAAACCCAGATACACACATATAATGATTGATGCTAGGAGGAGGCCTGGTGGATGGGGCGGAGCTAGCAGGCACTACTGCAGCTAACATCATCACAGGGAATCAGGGCTTATGAGGGTGATTCCAACTTACAAAACTGTGGGAGCTGGTGAAAAATGTTTGGACATTGCATGTGCTGGTGGGACACAAGGGTAAGTCAGGGCTGGCAGTTGAAAAGAAAGCTGGGTAAGTTGTAGGAGAGAGTGAGGGCAAACTGGAACCTACGTTTGACTCTCAGCAACCACTAGAATTTAGTTGGCCTGCGGAAGACATTGGTAGTTGTTACCAAGAACTACCCTTGAACCTTGGCCTTATGTTAGAGATCCAGTCGGAACTCAGGAGCTGCAGGTTGCGGCCCCCTTCCAGCCAGGTGCCTGCAGATCAGTGACACCCTGTGTATAATGCTTGAGAGCGACCTCAGCCTGGCTTTCCTAGAGATGGATCTGTAGGCTTCTTTCAGTGTGCATCAGAATATCCTGCTAGACTGAAATATTAGTCATGAATAAAAATGGGCTTCTGATATTTTACAAATTAGATTTTCTCTCATGAGATTTTCTTCTCAGACATTCTGTCTTGTTACAAAGTATATGGGACTCCATTGAAAATAAGTATTAAATAACAAAACTGATGAAAGAATCTGATTAGACCATATAATTACATGGACACTTTTATTGAAATTGATTGCACTGACTTATAACCATTTGTCTACCTGCAGGGAGAGCGCTTCTCAATGCTGTAGTTCTAGTATAAGGCACTCAACAAAAATAAATAAATGTATGAATTCATTAATGAGTAAACACAAAGGAGTGTTTTTATATGGAATAAAAAAAAATGAACTGTTGGGGCAATAAAGTCCTATTGCCATGATCAATTCTTCTTTGCCATATATATATATATATATATATATATATATATATATATATATATATATATAATCTAGTCTATTCTTCTCCAAAAGAGTCACCAAGGATTATGCCACTAAAGTCCTATCCCTGGCCCTCATGTTTCTCCCTGGTATTTGCAACTGTATCTTCTGCCAAAAAGTCTTTGGTCAATCTACACAATCTATACATGGTCCCCTAAACCCAGCACCATCATGCTCAACTCTGCATAATTTCCTGGAAGTTTCTACAACTATCTTTTAGTCTTTGTCTTGAATTAAATGTTTCCATCACTAAAAAAGCCCTTCCCAACCATGCTAATTTACAGTGCCGTGTCTTCTCTGTTCTTCCACACACACACATTTTCCAAAATATTTACAGAATCTCCTTCCAGTTTTCCTCGCATGATTGTATGTAAAATGTGCTCCCTTATAAGCTGTTCTTGGGACATACTTTATCTCCCAAAGAGACATGCTTGAAGTAAGTGAACATAACTTTCCATCTTCCACAGGTGTTTTAGATGATCTACTGGAGCCTTTAAATAAAAGGCTTTTTATGCAAAAAGTTAACTGGATAATATATAACTAAATATGACTTAATGTAATATTTTTACATCTAAAAGACATTTCCTGTACATACTTGGATTAATTTTCTCTCCACCAAGAACAAATTATACTACATAATTATGTAAGCTATTTTAAGTCATTATTAAGATAAACATAAATGGATACAAAGAACAGAAAATCTCTTTTATCACGTCATGCATTCTCAGTCTCTTGGTTCTGAAAGTGTCATTCACTATATACACAATACATTACCTAGAAGTAGCTAAACACATATGGGCCAAATAGAATTTCTAACAAATTATTCCTGTGTTTTGAATATTATTGGCCTACAGTATTCTTACTGTTCTCTCAAGGAATATGAAAAGAGAGGGAAAGGGCAAATTTCAGTATAATAAAGATACTGGTGAGGAAAAGTTCAGAAGAGTATGGACATTAGAGCAGGCTACAATCTCTGATTATAAAGTCCAATGCCTCCACTGTACTCTGTTGCCCAGAGCAATTTACCTTAGACAAGTAATTAAACTACTGGAAACCCAGCTCAGAATCGGATATCCTGGTTCTTAGTTCTTACCCCCCAATAGCCCTTGATATCTTTCTGCAGGTCATATCCTATTATATAAGCAATTTCTATTCTGGTATAGAAAACCCAGCTGGTGCCCCACAACATATCCACCACTTAAAAACTTCATCTGAAGCCTGGGTGGACAGTTCCCATCACACAATTTCTCCTCCAACACCTAGAGTCTCTCAAATATCTCCCCAAGAGGCCAATGTGCCCCAATTTCCCATATCTGTAACTTATTCAGCAATGGACATTTATTGACATTCGCTCTCTCCTTCAGTCTCTCCACTCCACTCATTGTGGTATTTGGGATCACTGTACAATAGACTTTTTGTTCCCAAGATTTTTGTCTCGAGTAAGATTTGGGGGAAATTAATGCATATGATAAGAGGCAAAAATGCTTCACTTTTATCAGCATCATTCTCCAATTCTAACTCAGATTTCCTTGCCTTAAACATTTTTTAAAAAAATTTTTATTGATTTCAGAGAGCAAGGGAGAAGAGAGAGAGAGAGATAGAAACATCAATAATGAGAAAGAATCATTGTTTGGGGATTGAGCCTGCAACCTGGGCATATGCTCTGACTGGGAATTGAACCATCTCCTGGTTCATAGGTTGATGACCAACCACTGAGCAACCCAGGCTGAAAGCTTTAAACATTTTTAATGATAATTTTTTAATCGCAGTCCCAAAACAGAACACAGTACTCTGCCTATATCCTCTCCTTCATGAAAAAATAAATAAATAAAGCACATACCCAAATTTAGCTAGAGTTGCTCAATGAACCAAGATAGAACTTGCCATATAGGGTACGGTCTCTGATTCTTTCCTGAATGGATGAATCAAGAGATCAATCAATGGGGTGTTTTGTTCACATTTGGAAAGATTTAAAGTAAGCACTTCAGGCCCTATTACAATTCACTCTTCCTGCAGTAGATACTATTTCACAGGTAAAATGAATATGTTGTTAATGTTCTAGCCCATGATAAAAAGAGAAAACCCCCAGCTTTTCTGAATGGGTGGTTAGTTACCAGGTGAAACTTGTTCCAAGGAAGTACCTCTCCAACTTTTGATATTTTACAAATTAGATTTTTCTCTCATGAAATTTTCTTCTCAGACATTCTGTCTTGTTACAAAGTATATGGGACTCCATTGAAAATAAGTATTAAAGAACAAAACTGATGAAAGAATCTGATTAGACTGTATATAATTACATGGACACTTGTATTGAAATTGATTGCACTGACTTATTTTTTAAGAATATATTTGTATTGCTTATTTATTTTTTAAGAATATATTTGGGAGAAACAAGATGGTGGCATAGGGTAGACACCATATATGCAGCTGTGAACAACTATTTCAGAAAAACCACGAAAAGAACACACGGACACCACTCGCACCCACAGGATGGCTGGCTTAGTGAAAATCCTACAACTAGAGAAGAGTCTGAGACTCAGAGGAGCGGCGGAAGCAAAGTACAGAGGTACGAAGGCGCGTGCACAGGCTCGGGTAAGGGCTGGTACCGGAGGTCGCGGTTCTTTTCCAAAACAGAGAGAGCCACAAGCTCCCAGCGGCTCTGAACTCCAGTTCCAGGCAAGTTTCTGAGGTCCCACAGCCACCCAGAGAAGGGGGACTGACTGGCACCAGGAGGAAATCCAAAACGGGTTTCTCTCAGCGTTGCTTGCAGCAATTACCATGGGACACAGAGACCTGGCATCTCTCAGTGCAGGGCTGAGAAGCGCCATAGCTATTTGCTCCGCCCCGCGAACTCCCCGAGGCCCCGCCCCTCCCAAGTGCGCCAGAGGCTTCTGCAGCAACACCTCCTTAAAGATACAGGAGCCAGCCTCACCCAGTGGCCAGAGAGGGACTAACCTAAACAAAACAGATTCACAAGGAACACACTCGGGGCAGATGCAGTGAGCATAAAAGCTCCACTGAAACAACTCTTGCCCCATAAGGGTGTCTCCAGCACAGAAGTTCTCCCACTGTAGACACAGCTGACTCTCGTAACCAAGTGGCTTAGAGGTTAATCCCTCGCAGTGATTGCCTAAATCAAAAAGGGAAGAAGCCAAAATGAGGAGACGAAACAGGTCACAAATGATAGAGATGGAGGAAAGAAAACGACAGGATATAGAGT
>PVJC01036177.1:0-17859 GCA_004026665.1 Murina feae | reverse complement strand
TAGCTGCCTTCCCTCGGCTTACACCTTCACAACTAACCCGTCAGGGAAATCGGGGGCGCGTGAACCAGGCTGTGGATGGGTGCTCCCAGCTGGACGGGGTTCACCTGCTCTCCAGAGCTCCACCCTGCGGTCCCAGCCCTCTCGCTTCAGAATCGTCAGTCTCCAAGACCCTCGGGGCCTTGGTGCTGTCACTGTCCTCAGCTCCCCTGCGCAGTCTCCCCCCTCCCCCGCCCCGGCTGCCGTGCACCCCACGCTCTACATGGGAGCACCACTGGCCTCCCGTGGCGCCTGGGGACCAGCCTCTGAGAACACGAGTGGCAGAAGCGAACTCCTCCTGTCAGGATGATGCCTGATGCCGAGTGACATCAGCGGATGGCTAACTGTACGCCAGACACAGAAGCTGCACAGCCATTGGAGGGTCATCTTTGTGTTACGGTCTCTGTCGCTGAAAGGTGAATCTTCCAAATAACTAGAAAGCTTCGCTGAACTTCGTATTTCCAGGTGGTTTCTGTATTGGGTGTCACTTCCGTTTTCCTGTCTGAGAAGAAGGCTTATCTGGATGGAGAGGCATTGTTTTAGTACTCTGGGGGAGCAGGTAACCAAACCAGCGGTTCTAAGCCTTTCGGGTTCCCTGAGCCTTGCTGGCCAGGGTGTGGCTGCGCAGAGCCTGGTGGCCCTGGGAGCGTCGGACAGCAGCCGGCCCCAGCCCCAGCCCCAGGCCCAGGCCCAGCACCACGCCTGGGAGGGGGCGGGTGGAGACTCTCAGTGAGAGGAGCACTGCTTTCTTAAAGAGCACTGCTGAGTGCGCACCAGGTGCAGATCCTGCTGGAAGGATTCTGAGACTCTGAGGAGGGAGACGTGGCCTCGGCGGCAGGAGAAGAGGCGGGCTGGCGAGCGCCTCCAGCGCCCTGAGGAGGAGGAGCACAGCCTCTTCCAGACAGACTTGGTCCAGGCCCCCCACGCCCTGGGGTCCTTGCTGTCCCTGTCACTTAGAGCCTCCCTTGCATTGTCCTTCACAAGACATTCCACAGCGGCATGGAGTTCGAAGCCTGGATGCATCACGGGCTCTGTCCCAGGGCCGTGGGCTCAGCTCAGGGCCAGAGTCCGCTTTCCTCCCGGGGGACACCCTGTTCTTCCTCGTGACCCTCACATCCGAGGGACTTCCCGGGACTTGGGCCCTGCCGGAGCCTGTTTCACTGTAGGTCACCGTCGTGGGTAGTTCTCCAGGCCCTCGGAGGAGACAGCCCGAGTCTGAAACACCACGTCACACTCCAGCGGGTGTGGTGCCCTGCCCAAACCTGTCCCCTTTCCTTGTTTCTAACTTCCAGGGAGATTTGCTGGAGAAAGGAAAGTCCCATGCGACCTCCCAGCACACAGCCTGCCAGCCGCGTCCTGCGGAGGCTGCAGCACACGCCACAGGCACACAGAGGGGAGCTGCTCCGCTTCCTGCTTAAGGCCTCGCACGGCTCCTAGAGAGACTTCTGCCCGTCAGCTGCCTCTGATCAGCCATGGCTGCCTCCAGGCCTTGGACCGAGCAGTGGGAAACTTTAGATTCTGCTGGAGATGTACAGCATAATTAGCACAGTGATTAAATCTGTATTTTTAATTTTAATTTTTAGGGACCTGTTGCAATGCGAGTGGCAAAATTAGCAATTAATCAGGGGATGGAGGTAAGTGACCCCCTCCACCCACTACCCACCCCTGCCCCAGGCCTTCACTGCACTATTGTCTGTGTCCATGGGCTGTGCATATATGCATACAGTTCTTTAGTTAATCTCTTCCCAACCCCTGACCCCCGCCTTCCCTCTAAGATTCCACAGTCTGTTCTCTGCTTCTGTGTCTCTGGGTCTGTTTTGTTCATCAGTTTATTGTGTTCATTAGATTCCTCACAATGAGTGAGATCATATGCTACTTGTCGTGCTCTGACTGGTTTATGTCACTCAGCATAATACTCATTTAATTCTGCAAATAGATGTTGTTAGTGAAGTCAGTATCATAATCACAGAATTCGGTGATTTCTCTGATGGCCGCACAGCTTGTGGTTTTCCCATTGAGTTAATAGACTTCCTGACTGTAGTCCAGACATCCTCAAACTATGGCCCGCGGGCCAGAGGCGGGTGTTTTTGCCACCGCTGGCTGTCCTGCTTAAAATAAGATATGTGCAGTGTGCTAGGAATTTGTTCATAGTTTTTTTAAACTATAGTCCGGCCCTCCAACGGTCTGAGGGACAGTGAGCTGGCCCCCTGTTTAAAAAGTCTGAGGACCCTGTGTAGTCCATGGAGACCCAGAGCCAAGGGCCCCCTGCGCATTCTCAGTGCCGGCACCCTGTTAGCGAACACGCACGGGACGCCTGGCTCTGCACCTTGCACCCTAGGTGCTGCCTGCATGGAGATGCGTGGAGCTGGCAGCCGGCTGTGTCCTGGACCGTCCTGGGCTCCGGCAGGGCAGGCAGACGTTGGCATGGGGTTGCACTTGCAGCAGTTTTATTTTGGTTAAATGTTGGAGTTTTTAAGAAAGATGCTTATTCCTTGCATATCCAGGGCCCATTGTATTATCCTGGGCTTCCCAGCAGTAAAAAGAAGTTGAATTTGTTAGCAATAATGCAGTTTTTCACATTTACAAAGTACTTGATTGGTCTTTAAAATTCTTACATAATAGTAACAATATTTAGTAGTAAACACTTTACGTGATCCTGGCTGTGTGCCCTTGCCATCACACACACACACACACACACACACACACACACACACACACACACACACACACACGTCATTTTATTGCACTTTATTGTGCTTCACAGATAATTGCATTTCCATCAACAACCAGGCAAGACCCTCCAGCAGCACAGACACGAGGACTCACTGCAGGCTCCGGTGATGGCTGGTATCTTTAGCAATGCAGATGCTAAATGCGCATTGTTGTTTTAGACACAGTGCTATTGCACACTTAATGGACCACAGTGTAGTGTAAACATAACTTTTATATGTGGAGGGAAACCAAAAAACTGTGTGGCTTTATTGTGGTATGTGCTTTATTGCTGTGAACTGGAGCCGAGCCCGCAGTGTCTCCGAGTTCTGCCTGTGTATCTAGGCACTTCATGGCGTCCTCACGCGGATTAGTTCATCTCACCCTCACAGCACCCTCAATTGGTAGGAACTACGGTGAGCCCTTGTGCAGACACCTGTCACACACAGGGAGGTGGAACGCCGCCCCAGGGCCTCACAGCTCCCACGTGGTGGAGGCAGCTGTGAGCCAGGCCCAGCTTCAGAGTCCCCCTGCTGCTCTTCCTTGTGATTCGCCACATTACAGCGAAGGCTCTATTCTCTGGGGATAGGGTGTGAATTTGATTTACACGGAGTATCCCGTGCTTTAAAAAGGAATTGCTGCTGACGTGAATTATGTTTCTATCCTCAGGTCGATTTAGTCACAGGGCTGGCCATAGAAGAAGCTTGTTACGCTCAGGTACGTAACACAGTCAGTCGGTGCCCTCGGTGTAAGTCAGATGAATTATACATGGCCGAGCAGGTCACACTCACCCCGAAGCCACGCAAATGTTAAAATGGTTTCTATTTGACTGTTTCCAGCTCTTTCGGTTGATTCTGTTCACAACTAATGACTCTTATCTACATAATTTAGAAAGCTCTTAGAATAATTTAGTACCGTTTGTGCTAGAGCTGTCTCTCTAACTCGGGTTGTGTCTTGTGGGTGTGACTTGAGCCCTCACTGCAGGTGCAGCGTGGAGGTGGGAGGCGGGGCAGCGTGAGCAGGTGCCTGCTGCGGGACATAGGGGCTGAAAACTCACTGCTCTTCCCGGCATTCGCAGCCTTCCCTGCCCCTAATTCAAGCACCCAGTTTCCTGTTTTGTACCCAAATTAGTGGGGCTTTCTGTAGAGGAACAAACGGTTCTTCCTTCCTCCTGTTCATCTTCCCTTCTGTTTTTCTGAAAGATGACTATTTTAGAGCACCTAAAGTAGCAAAAGCACTGTGTCCTGTCTTTTCTGAGAATTAGAACTGCCTCAGCCCTCCATTAGACGGTGGTCATGGAACGAGTGTGGGTGAGTTACTCTGCCTGGGCGCGTGGAAACCACCATCTGTTGTTGGTGAGCACATGCCATGAGCGCGTGAACTATAGGCCTCCTATGGAGCCTCTGAGGCCAAAGGAAACGTTTAAAAGCACAAATCATACTTTAACCAACGTAAAGGAACAGAAATCATACCAAGTATTCTGCCCGGTCACAGTGGGATTGAATTAGGATATAGGTGGGAAATCCCACTTATTAATGGTGGGTTTTTATCTTTAATGAAAGTTAAGCAAGGCGCATGTATCAAAGAAGTCTCAAGAGAAATTCAGATGTTGCTGAACTGAATCAAAATGAAAATAAAATTTATCAAAATTTGTGGAGATGCATTGAAAGCAATTGCTTTGAGAGAATTTGTAGCATTGAATGCATATATTAGAAAAGAAATATCTAAATCAATAAGTTTCCACTTTATAATTAAGAGCAAGTTAAATGTAAAGTAAGCAGAAGAAAAAATAAACTTTAGAGCAGAAATCAATGAAAATAGAAAAGATCAACAAAACCAAAAGTTGGTTCTTTGTAAAACTCTGTAATGTTGATAAACCTCTAGCCAGGCAACCAAGGATAAAAGAGAGAAGATAAAAGTTACCAACATCAGAAACGCAAGAAGGTCTATCACCACAGATCCCATGGACACTGAGGAGAATAAAGGAATACTGTCAACAGCTTTTTGCCCCCAAATCTGATAACCTAGATAAAATGGGCCAATTCCTTCAAATACACAAAACACCAGAATTTGCACAAGGAAAAATCATCTGACTGGTGTGTTTGCTAAAGAAATTACATCAGTAATTAACCTTCCAAAATAGGAAGCACCAGACCCAAGTGATGAATTCTTTCTGACATTTAAGGAAGAAATTACATCGGGTCTTTCTCAGAACACAGAAGCAGAAGGAACACTTTCTGAAACTTATTCTATGAGAGCAGTATTGCCTTGATACCAAAACCAAAGAAATTACAAAAAAAGGAAAACTGCAGAGTTCTATTTCTGATGAACATAGATGTAAAAATTCTCAACAAAGTAAATCCAACAATGTATAACAAGAATTTTATGCCATAATCAGATATTCAAGGCTCATTCAATACTTGAAAATCAATTAATGTAATCCACTACATCAATAGACTAAGCAGGATAAATACAATTATATTAACAGATGAGGAAAAGGCATTTGACAAAATCCAACACCCATTCACAATTAAAAACTCTTAGCAAATTATGATTACAGGGGAGCTTTCTCAACTTAATGTCTGCAAAAACCTACAGCTCATATAATTAGAGGCGTGGTGCACAGATGTGTGCACCAGTGGGATCCCTCCGCCTGGTCTGCACCCTCTTGCAATCTGGGACCCCTTGGGGGATGTCGGACTGCCAGTCCCAGCCCAGTCCCCGCAGGCCAGGCCAAGGGACCCCACTGGTGCATGAATCCATGCACCAAGCCTCTAGTATGAATATACGATCTTTGGTTAATCTCTTTTTACCCTCCCGCCCCCCCCTTCCCTCTGAAATTCATCAGTCTGTTCCATGTTTCCATGTGTGTGCATTGTGTGACTGCCCTCTCGTGGTCAGTGCATGTCATAGCTACCGGTCAAATGGTCACTTAGGCTTTTATATATATAGATGATAAGGAACAGGGCAAGGATGTACCCTCTCACCACTTGTTTTTAGCATCTACTAGAAGTTCTAGTTAATAGGATAAGACAAAAAGAAATGAAAGTTGTACAGATTGGGAGGGAGGAAATAAAACTGTATTCATATCTTAACTAATAAAAGTGTAATATTGAAATTAACCATTTCTCCGAGACGGGGTAAGCCATGCCCGCCAGCCAATCAGAGCGGCTGTATGCAAATTAGCCCAGCCAACATGGCGGCTGCCACTCACGAACCTGAGTAAACGTCAGCTTCCATTGCAGCAGGAGTGAAAGTGAAACTGCATCCCCGCTCAGCTCATCCTGCCTCAAGGCAAAACACATGTTTGCAACATAATAACAATCATAGAATCCTCGGGAGCTGAAGGAATCAGCAGGCCTAAGAGTAACATTGTCTCATTATAGACACTGCAAGGTGAAGCAGAGAGGAGGTTTCGTTACATGTCTAGGCCCTGCCTTAAAGGAACAGCATCAATTATAGAAGATAAACAAACCCCATAAACCTGCGTCCAGCCAGCCTTGCTGGGACATTGGGTCAATGGGAGCTGTGGGCAGCCTTAAAGCCTGAAAGCGCCAATCTGCCCATCACCCACGCTGACCATAACCCAATGGGGTGAGGGACATTCCTGGGGGGCTTGGCCAGCCTGGAGACAGCCATCAGTTTGTCACCCAGGCTGGTCAGGCACGCCAGCAGGTGGACATCCCCAGAGGGGTCCCAGACTGGGAGAGGGCACAGGCCGGGCTGAGGGACCTCCCGAGTGCAAAGAGCAGCTGCAGGGCGGAACAGCACAGTACCCAGGACCCGTGAGTAGGAAAGAGGTGGCCTGCTTGGCGGCTTCCCATGCCCTTTGCGGGGCACTGGGGAGCGGGAAAGAGGCTGTGGGGGCTGGGGGCCTGCTTGCTGGCTGCCCAGGCCCTTTGAGGGGCATCAGAGAGCAGGAAAGAGGCAGCGGGGGGTCTCGGCCTGCTTGGCGGCTGCCCAGGCCCCTTGCAGGGCACCGGGGAACAGGAAAGAGGCAGTGGGGGCCGGGGGCCTGCTTGGTGGCTTCCCAGGCCCTTTGCTGGGCACTGGGGAGTGGGAAAGCAAGGCAGCAGGGTACAGGTGAGTGGGAAAGAGGTAGCGGGGGTGTCTTGGCCTGTTTGGCGGCTGCCCAGGTCCCTTCCGGGGATCAGGGAGCAGTAAAAGGCTGGCCTGACCATGAGATGGGGTTTCTCCTGCTTCCTGGTGGCTGGAGGAAGATGGGCAGTAGGCAAGCTTGGGAGGCAGGCACCCAGCCCTGGCCACAGCTCAAAAAAAGAGAACAACATGCAGGGGAGGGCAAGAGTTTGAGAGATCAACATAGAGGGTGTGCCTGCTCCAAGCCTGGGGGCAGGCCCCCAGCAGGTAGACACACACACACAGGAGGACTGCTCCGAGCCTCAGATGCGGCTGGGGATAGGTCCCCAGTGGCGACACACACACACACACAAAAGGCACCTGGCAGACTGGAGCCATCATAGGACATCCACTGAGGGGTTCTAGACAGTGAGAGGGGGCAAGCTGGGCTGAGGGACCCCCCCCCCCCCCCCCCCCCCCCCGCGTGCACGAATTTCGTGCACCGGGCCCCTAGTATTACATGATTGCCTATGTAGAAAACCCCAAAGAATCAACCAAAAAATCATACTAACTCATAAGCAAGTATAGCAAGATTGTATAGCATGGGGTTTATATATACAAAAGTAAGTTGCTTTCCTATATACCAGCAATGAAGAATTTTAAATTAAAAGCACAATATCATTTACATTATCAAAAAAATACTTAGGTGTAAATCTAACAAGATATTTGCAAGGTCTATAGGAGGAAAACTACAAAACTGGTGAAAAATCAAAAGTAAGTAAGCCTGGTGGCGTGGCTCAGTGGTTGAGCGTCGACCTGTGAACCGGGAGATCGCAGCTCCATTCCTGGTCAGGGCTCAGGCCCGGGCTACAGGCTTAATCCTCTGGGGGGCGTGCAGGAGGCAGCCGGTCAGTGATTCTCTCTCATCATTGATATTTCTATCTCTCCCTCTCCTTCCCTCTCTGAAATCAATAAAGATACATTAAAAAAAAAAAGATCTAAGTCAATGGAGAGATGGCCCAGGTTTATGGATAGTAGGATTTAATATTATTAATATTTCACTTCTTCACAACATGACTTATATATCAATGCAATCCCAAAAAAATCCCAACAAGTTATTTCTTTATAAAGTTTATATGGTAAGTCCAAAGACCCAGATTAGCCAACATAAGATTGAAGAACAAAGTGAAGACTGACACTACCCAACTTCAAGACTAACTGTAAAGCTACAGCAATCAAGACAGTGTGGTAGTGGCCAAAAGACAGACAAATAGATCACTAGGACAGAATGGGAACCCAGAAGTAGACTCACTCGAATATAGTTAACTGATCTTTGCCACGTGAACAAAGGCAATTCGACACAGAGAAATAGTACTAAGGCATCTGGACATTCAACTTAGAAAACAATGAATCTAGACACTGGCTTTACACCCGTCATCAACATTAACTCAGAATGGGGCATAGACTTTCAAATGAAAAATGGTAAAACCTCTTGAAGATAACAGAAAATCTAGGTGACTTTGGATTTGGGAGTGACCGTTCAGATATACCACAGGAAGTGTAAAAATGAGAGGAAAAAATCATGTTTGACTTTGTTAAAATGAACACTCTGCAAAAGACACAGCGAAGAGAATAAAAAGCCAAGCTGCAGTCTGGGGGGCGGGGGGCAATCTTTGCAAAACAGTTATGAAGGGTGTGTGTGTCTAAACATGGAAAGAACTTAAAACTCCGCGACAAAGTAACTATTGAAAGGTGGATAAGTGATTTGAACACAGACCTCCAGAGTAGATGTACCGACGGCAAATGAGCATACAAGAAGATCCTCAACATGTCTTTAAGAAATGTAGATAAAAATGAGCTATGATTGGGCCATTTCTTACAAAGTTAAGCAGTCTGACCTGTGGTCCAGCACGATATGTTTAAGCAGGCGAGCTGAGACTTACATCCACACAAAGCCTGCACATGTTCAGGGCAGCTTTGTTTGTAATGCCCAGAAGGCCTTCGGGAGGTGATGGCTAGACTGTAGGGCCTCCGACAGTGCAGTATTAGCCCATGACCACAGGACATGACTCATCCTGCCACAGAAAGGCATAAGAAACTTTAATGCGTATTGCTAAGTGCAGGACTTCAATCTAAAAGGCTTCATACTGCATGATTTCAACTCCGTGCCATTCTGGAAGAGGCAGTGGGCTCAGGCAGGGATGCATTGCGGGCCCCTGGGATGTTTGAAGCGGAATGTTTCTGTAGGGCACTGTAATGGTGGGTCCGCACTCACATTTGTCAGAGTCCATGAAAGATGCCACTCGATGAGCCCTAATGCAATCTCTGGGCTTTAGTTAATAATATATGCATATTGGTTTCATCAGTTGTAACAAATGTACCAGAGTCAGGTGAGGTGTGTTAATATTAGAGGAGATGCTTGGGGTCCTAAGGGAGTCTGTGGGAACTCTGAATTGTGGCTCAATTTTTTGTGTGAACCTAACCTAAAATTGTCTAAAAAATAAAGCTTATTAATTTTTAAAGTATATTTGAAATGGAGAAAACCCATAGTTGGAATTGGAATAATAAATTTGGTCACGTAATTAGGATTGTTCAAATGACTAGTAGATTTCAAAATTTTAGATTGTGTTCTAGTTTGTTTTCTTCGATAAAACTTGTCAAAACTGTCTTCCCAGTTTTTACCTTTTGGTACACATCACATAATGTTTTGTTTCTCTTAGACCATTCCAACGAAAGACAGACTTGAAGGTCTTCTGGCTTTTAAGGAGAAAAGATCCCCTCGCTATAAGGGGGAGTAGAAGAGACAGCGGCCTTGGAAGTGCCAGTGTAACAGTGTGCTCCTGGGAACGCTCAGCACCTGATCCCCGTGACCGAAGCGAGGAGCGGCGAGCCGGCGCCACCCCTGCAGGCGGCCCCCGTGCACTTGTCCCACTGTGTAATGCCACTCAGCCAGAGTGTAAGCAGTTCCCTCGAAACAGATCCAAACGTAGGTAGGCGTTCTAAGACATTTCCTGCATATGAAGCTTTCTGTTCTTAGTTTTTGATGTGAATAATGTATATACTGCACTCCAGGAATAATGTTGATTGTAAGTCTACTGTGCTGCAATATGAAAATAAAATTATTTCTATAGACCCAAAATGCGAAGTTATACAAGTGTCTAAGGGTTCATACACACACACACACTGAAAAATGATTGCATAGATATTCTAAGTGAAATTGATCAGATCTAAATAAAATTAGTGAAAAGAAACTTGGAGTTTTTCTCTCACCCTATTCTTTTCTAATTGAACAAAACATCGTGTATTGGATTTTAGAAGAAACCAGCTTTTCCTGCTGGTTCTCAGGTGAGCTCAGTCGTCAGAGACAGGCCTGGCACCTGCTGCTCAGCCTCTCATGTCGCTGGCCCTGGCCTCCCCAGAAAGAACATGGCAGCCAGGGTCGTGGGTTAAGGGTGCAGTGCAGCCTGCTTCCCGCTCCCACCAACCCCCCCCCCCAATTCCTCGCACCTGATTTCAGGAAGGAAAGGTGGCTTTCCCCCTGGCCAGGCAGAGCACCAGATGGAGCAGCCGGCAGGTCACAGTGCGGTGCCTTGCCTGGGGCGGGCCTGTGGGAGCCTGGGGGTCTGTGGCCTGACTGAGACAGGGAGGAGGACATCACAGCCCTGACGGAGCTGAGTGTTTGTGTTTGGTTCATCACACACAGCAGCCCAGCCTGAGGGAAGGCCTCTCTGGGACCTGGGCCTCATTTAAGGCCCTGCAGCCCCGCCCGGAACGCTGCAGGGCGGGGGTACAGGAGGGGGCTGTGCAACTGGACACATTCAGGACGCCTGTTCCTGGCATCTCAACCTCCTTCCATTTGGAAAGCGTATACGCTTCGAAAACACCTAAAAACACACAATCCATTAAAACATGGGCAGAGGACCTGAATAGACACCTCTTCAAAGAGGACGTACGGATGGCCAATAGACATACGAAAAGATGCTCAAGGTCACTGATCATCAGAGAGATGCAACTTAAAAGCACAATGAGATAGGACCTCACACCCGTCAGAATGGCTACATCAATAAATCAAACAAGTGCTGGCGAAGATGCGGAGAAAAGGGACCCCTGTGTGCTGCTGGTGGGAATGCAGACTGGTGCAGCCACTGTGGAGAACAGTATGGAGTTTCCTCAAAAAGTTAAAGATGGAACTGCCGTATGACCCAGCAGTTCTAGGAATTTATCTGAAGAAACCAGAAACACAATTGGAAAGAATATATGCCCCCCTATATTCATCGTTATTTACAATAGCCAAGATTTGGAAGCAGCTCAAGTGCCCATCAGTAGGTAAGTGGGTAAAGAAACTGTGGGACATTTACCCAATGGAATATTAGGTCATAAAAATGAAGAAAATGTTACCCTTGTGACAGCATGGAGGGACCTGGATAGCTTACGCTAAATGAAAGAAGCCAGTCAGAGAAAGATAAGTGCATATATTTCACATAGAGTTTAACGAACAAAATGAACTAACAAGCAACATGCAGAGACTTGTAGATAGCAGACAGGTAGCTGGAGATGGGGACGGAGCATAAAGAGAACTCATAAATGCGAACGACAGTGTGGTTATTGCACGGGGAGGAGGGAGGCAGAGGGGGAAGAGGGTAGTGGGGTATAATAGTGATGAAAAAATGTTTAAAGAAAATTAAACTGAGACACAGTGTTCTGTCTCCAGAGGGACATGCCAGCGTAGACAGCCTTCCCAGCAGCTGGAGCCGCATCTGAGGCCCCTGAGACCGGCGAATCTGAGGACTTGAGGCTGAGCAGCCACAGCCGTGGGAAGGAAGGGTGAGGGCCAGGGGCGCGCCTGCCGCTGCCTTCCGGGGACGCCTGGCAGCGTCTTGCCTGGTCTGCACTGCTCAGCCCCAGCACTGTGTTCAGTTCTCGGCGTCCCTATCTCAGGCGGCTAGCGATGTCACTGAACAGCACACGGCTCTGGCCACATCTCCCCTCCTCTGAACCCGCATGAGACCTCAGCGCACCCACCGCGGAGCCCGATCCTCATCCGTAAGGTCCAGTAGCTGCTCACGATCATGGCGGACAGACCAGGGTGTCGGGCCAAGGGCTTTGAATCAGCCAGTGGCCTCCGATGTTTCCCATTTCAGAAGAGGAGACAGGGCAGTGGGTCTCAGACCATATCCGGTTTGGGGCCCGATCGGAGCCTGGGAAGAGACTGAGAGACCTGGGCCTCAGTGAGCCCATTGAGGCGCTGGGGCCTGTGAGGCTGCCAGGGCTGAGGAAGGTCCGTGGGCCCCGCACACGCTTACGCTGGCCACTCTGCGCTGAGGAGACATGAGGACTGTGGGGGCTGCGCTGAGAGGAGCTCCGCTAACCTGAGCTGCTCCCCTAGGGGCTGAGCGAGGCGGGCTGTCACTGCCTTCGCTGCTCACTGTGGGCTGGGCCAGAAGAGGCGCAGAAAACTACCCCAGGGGCCCTGAGGTTTTAAGAAAAGTGATCGTGCCGACAGGACCAGAGGAAAACCCCGTTTCTCATCACCTGCTGGCTTTCGTGGCCGTCCGGCTGCCTCCTCGTCCCAGAGGGAATGCTGGGGGGCCTCTGGGCCTGTGGGGGCAGCCGTGACGGACCAGGGACAGGCAGCCCTCGCAGGCCGTGCCCACACCGCGCTGCCAGGGTCAGTCCCACGAGTTCCCAGCCAGAGTGGGCCATGCACAGCTGCCACAGGCCATGGTCGCAGAGGAGTCTGAATCAGCAAGTGCCCCCGGAGCTTTTTGAGAGGAGGCTGAGTCACTTTCCCCGTCAGCCTCGGACCCGTGAAGGAACAGATCCTTTGTGCAGTTTACAGAAAGCGAGTAGTTGGACCTCCTGCCTCTCCCTCACTTAAGCTCTATTTTGAGTTGTTCATTGACATTTTCCAAAACAGTTTTTATGAAGCCTGGAATTCGCTCACCAGTGGCCACCATCTGAACACTTTAAATTTACAAGGAAAGTGTGACTTGCCATAAAAGACAGGAAATGACAGCCCTGACTCGGCAGGAAGGAATTCTAATTCTTGGAGCGCTGGGCTTGGCATTCATACCTGCGGGCGCTGTTCCGCATTCTGACTGGGGTGTGTATGCAGTTAGATTTTGTGTAATTATTGACAAGGTGGGACTTGCACCTGCCATTTTGCTATTTGCTTTCTACATGCCATACTTGCTCCGACCAGTAATCAAACGGTGACCTCCAGGTTCATGGGTCAACTCTCAACCACTGAACAACACTGGCTGGGCAGTGCTTTACTATTATTATTATTATTTTAATGTAGATTTGAGTTACTCTCTAGTGTCATTTCAACCTGAAGGACCCCATTTATACTAGTTCTTGTAGGGAAGTTCTGCTAGTGACAAGTTCTCTGTGTTTATGTTGGAATGTCTCCATTTTTTTCTTCACTTTTAAGGGATGATTTAGTTAGATATAAGGCTCTTGGTCCACAGTCTTTTCCCCCCAGACTGTAAATATGTTGCCTCACTGTCCTATGTCCTGCATGGTTCCTGATAAGAAGCTGTCTGTCAGTCTTACTGAGCAACCTGTGAAGCTGCTCTTCCCTTTGATTCTCTCTTTGCTTTGGCTGTTGGCAATTTGGTTATAATATGTCTTGGTGTGGATACCTTTGAGCCGATCCTGAGCTTTTTGGCTGTGTAGATTAATACCTTGTGTCAAATTTGGGACGTTTTTGGTCAGTATCTCAAAAATTTTATATTGATTTTTAGAGAGAGAGGAAAGTGGGAGAGAGAGAAACATCGACTGGCTGCCTCCTGCATGCCCTCTGACTGGGGATGGAACCTGCAGCCTGGGCATATGCCCTAACCGGGAATTGAACCAGTGACCCTTGAAGCATGGGATGACACTCAACCACCAGAGACACCCTGGCCAGGGCTCTATACATATCCTTCCTACACCTTTCTCTTCTGTGGAGCTTCCGTGTGCATGTTAGTCCCCCTGAACGTACCCACATGTCTGAGGCTTTGCTCCTTTTCCTTTTATCTTTTTTTCTGTTTACCTTTCTGATTTGATGATTTCTTTTGATATGTCTTCAAGTGTACTGATTCCTTTGACATCTCACATTTGCTCTTGAGACCACTTAGTGAATTCTAGTGGCTGCCGCTTTTCCTCATATGGGTCACACTTTCTTGTTTCTTTTCCTACCTTATATTTTGTTGAATAATAAACATCATATATAATAAAACCCTAATATGCAAATCGACTGAATGGCAGAACGACCAGTTGCTATGATGTGCACTGACCACCAGGGGCAGATACTTCGTGCAGGAGCTGCCCCCTGCCCGTAGGCCCCAGGCCAGCCAAGGCAGGTGCCAGCAGGGGGACCCCCAATTGCCCTGCAGAGAGAGGCGACTGACCAGTGGCAGCGGCAGGGGACGCATGCGCGAATGTCATGCCCCGGGCATCTAGTGTTAAATAATATGGCAACTCTGAAAATCAGACCCTTGTCCCCACCCCCCATGTTTCTGGTTGCTGTTTGTTATTGTTGCTCTTGGTTTATTTGGTGACTTGTCTGAACTAATTCTGTATTCTTTGTTGGGTATGATCACTGAAGTCTTGGTTTGGTTAGTTTAATGGTCAGCTAATGATTGGACTGAGATTCCCTTAAATTCCAGGAGCCAAGAAGTCTCCATCTTATGGAGGGGCTCTGTGCATGGCCAGGGAGTGTCTTAAAGGCTTTGTCAGGCAATTGGCAACCTTGCTTAGCCTTCACTTCTTCTTGCAGAACCCCAAAGACAGCCAGAAGTTAGAGGTAGGGCCATCCCAGGTCTTCCCTGCGTGTAAACGCAGCTCTGCATGTTCATCTCGCCTTCTGGATTTCTGGGAATAGGCCAGAGCTGTTCATAGCCCCTACAGACATCTCAGTCTCCAGTTTCCCCTTGTAAGCTTTTGGTTGCCTTCTCATTTGTGCCAACTGTTATCACTACCTCAGGCAACTTTGAGGCTAAACAATTGTTACTGGTTGTTTTATGCAAATTCTCTGTGGAAAAAGCTGTTCACAGGGAAAGAACTCTAAGGCCAGATAAAGACAAGCCCTGTGAGGGGTTTCCCCTCTAGTGGATTTCCCTGGGACCTGCCAGGCTGGTCAGATGATGACATTTCTGGGAGCAGAGCTGTGGGGAATGCACAGGTGCAGAGGGTGGTCAGGACATGGCCGCCATGACTTTGAGGCTGTCGGTTTTGAAACTCTACAAGGAGTTTGGGAAAGGGAGCTGGATACACAGCAATGTAAAATGTCACAGAGCCTAATATTCTTACTAAGACTCAGTAAATTTTCTTGAATAAATGCTCCTCAGATTGTTGCAAGCTTTTGGTTGATTTCCAGCATTCTGTAAAACTTGATTTTGACAATTATTGCCAGTGTTCTCATTGCATACTTGGAGGAGTAGATTTTTAGAGATTCTAGCTGCATTTTCAGTGAGGTCAGCAACCCAACTGATTCTAATGCAATGTACATTGTTAGTAAATAAAGTATTCAGAGTAGCTTTCTTATCTGGTATATCAAAACTTATATTTATAATAATAAAAGTGTAATATGCTAATTAGACCGGACATCCTTCTGGATGACCTTCCGGACAAAGCCGGGGCTGTGCGGGCTGAGACAAGCTCAGGTGGCTCTGAGGGCTGAGCCCCTTGCACGAATTTCATGCATCAGGCCTCTAGTTTAATAACAATATAACAATAAATTGTTAGTTATCAATATTAATATTATAGTATTACTAGAGGCCCAATGCATGAATTCATGCACAGATGGGGTCTGGCCAGCCCACCCGAATTGGGGCCGGCTGGCCAGGGGAAGGGGCCATGGCAGGTTGGCTGGCTAGCCCCACCCCCAATCAGGGGAGGTCCTATTGGAAGTGGGGCCAGCCAGGGGAAGGGCTGCCCCCAATTGGGGTGGGGGGCTGATGGGAGGCCCGGCTTGTGGGTGGGGGCCATGGGAGGTTGGCAGGCTGGCCTGCCCCCAATCAAGGTGGAGGGCATTGATCACGGGCCAAACTGGCCAGGGGAGAGGCTGTAGGAGGTTGGCTGATCCGGCCAGTTGGCCGGCCATGGTGTATGTCATAGGGACCATTCTTTCCGGTTGTTCTGGTTGTTCTAGTCACTTGGCTTTTATATATATAGATTAGAATCCAAATTATTTGTTTGCTTTTTTTAGAATATAATTTTGTTGATTTCAGAGTGTGGAAGGGAGAGAGATAGAGAGAAAGGAACATCGATGAGAGAAACATTGATGGGCTGCCTCCTGCACACCCATCCTGGGTTGGAGCCCATAACCCAGACGTATAGCCCAATGGGGAATCGAACCAGTGACCTGGTTCATAGGTCAACTCTCAACCGCTGACCCATACCAGCTGGGCTCCCTTACTTCTGAAATGTAAAGGTTATTTGAAGTCAGAGAAGGGTAAGATTTACTGCTGCTGCTGTGTTTCAAGTGTGTGTTCTGAGAAGGCCCAGGAGGCAGGAATGTGCTGCTTCATCTGAAGCTGCCCTCGCCTAGCCATGAGGGAGGTTTGGTCTGTGGAGGATGTGTGTCCATCCAACCCTCAGTGGCTAAGCTAATAGCCATAAGTCACAGCAAATCAACGCATAAATGCAGAATTCAAGTAGTAAATATCAAGTTAATTATTGAAATTCTAGCGTTTACCAGTGTTTTTATATTTGTGGAAAAATATAAACTTTTCTTCCATGCTGTTAAATTCATGTTCCACTGTCGGACATTAGGACTATGACGACAAAACAGTTTATTAATGTGAACTTGTCAGATCTTGGACAGGCTTTCCTGTATAGTAAGGGTTTGCTAGTGATGAAATCCGTAAGTCCTTTTCTAAAAGAAAAAGGGAAATGCAAATAATCAAGATGAATTTGAGAATTTATTTTTCTACGATATGCTGTGGAGCTAGACATTTCCTAGTTGGTTACTGGAACATATAATTGGCTGCTGATTGAGTTTCAAAAGAGTTTTTCGGTTAAGGTGACATTGCAAACAGCAGGTAGAGTTGCCATGGAGTCATCACACCCCCGTGGGCTCTGTTAGCTCAGAGCTCCTCGGACACAGTGCCACCTTGTGACCTTGGCTGGTTATTGGTCTGCCCCCTGGAGAAACAGTCTCCGCTGCTCGGGCGGTTACTTGGGTAATAATAACGGCAGCGCATTGGCCGGGAGTGCATCACACCGTCCTCTGGGATGACTGACTTGTAAGCAGTGGCTTCTTGCGGACGTGGCTCCGGAGCACGAGCAGGATGGACTGAGGGCTGATGGTTACGTGCAGACCGCTGGCTCCCAATCTCTCTGACCTCCTGCTTTGCTTTCTTAGGTGGAAGATAATCTTATCGTGGGGCTATGTCTGTTATTTCTAACATTAATGCCAGGAGCCCCTTGAACTAAGTATCTGATTTCAGTTTTAAAGGGCAGTTTTTATAGTGACCCAGGGTAACCATCTGTGCCACCGCACACTGTGCCAGTGACCAGGGCTGCAAAGCAACACCGTGTTATGGCTCTGAAGGAACTGAAAGGCCCCGTTCTCCACGTCATCCGCTGAGCACTGGCGATGAGGCCTCCCCAGGAAGCGCACACACGTGGTCCCAGTTCTGCCTCAGGAAGGTCCCCATCAAGCCCAGTCCCTGGCCTGGGTCACCCGCCTTGGGCGCAGCCCCTTGCCCTGCGGGGCCAGCTGCGCAGGTGGCAGCTACTGGCTCTAGCACAGCTGTCCATGCAGGGTCCTGAGGATGAGTAACCAACACCACTCATCGTACAGACAGGAGGATCCAGACAGCTCAGATAGAGCCCAGACGTGCTCAGAAGCGAGCGGCTGCATTCTGCTTAGCGATAGCGCATATCCAGCAGCTGGTCCAGCGTCAGAGAACCGCTCCAGGCTGGTGGGCAGGGAAGGAGCACAACCTCGAGGCTGGTGGGCAGGGAAGGAGCACAACCTCGAGGCTGGTGGGCAGGGAAGGAGCACAACCTCGAGGCTGGTGGGCAGGGAAGGAGCACAACCTCGCG
>PVJC01036176.1:0-17849 GCA_004026665.1 Murina feae | reverse complement strand
GAAATCAACTAAGTTCTGTTTATTCATTTACTCAAAAAGCATCCGCTGAGAACCCAGTACATCCCAGGAGCTGGGTGAGATGCTAAGTAGACGTACGTAGGTAAGACACAGTCCCTGCCATGGCACCTGGGATATCATCCACCAACGCTCCAGCCCCCATTGCCTGGATGTTGTAAACTATGCACTCCCTCCCAGAAGACTCCTCCCTGGGGACCTGGGCTCCCAGTGGAACAATATCTGACTATTCTTGGCTCCACTTCCCAAGGCGAGCCTGACCTTTCAGGGCAGCTGGAGAGATGGGCTACTGGAGTCACACAGGCCTTTCCCACTACGTGTGCCCGCAGGCCATACATGTGCGGGGGGGGGGGGGGGTCTGCTTTTTGTTAAAGCTCAGCCCAGGCTCCCTGAGCTCCAGAAGGCCTCCTCTGCACTGCTAGGGAGTACCAGGCTGCCTCCCAGCAGCTGACCTACTTTGCGGGAACCAAGCTTCTTCAGATGTGTCTAAAGTGCATTTGCCTTGGGAGTGTTAAAGGACCTTGGGATACAGAGCTGGGAATGAATTATGTGCTTCATGCCCAGCGAGGCTCGTCCTTTCTGACAGGACTGACTGAGCATGGGAAGGGTCTCCTTGAAACAGCCACTTAAAGACACTCCACTCCCAATCGTGACTCCTAAGAAACGGTGGTTTTCAAAGTAGTTCCACGCGGCGCAGGATGGTGTAGCAGAACAATCATAAACGCCCTTTAATTACTTCCTACCATTTTTGACAATTGAACATGAATCCTTATTAGTGTAGCTCTGCTCTAGTTTGCAGGAAAGCTGCATTTCAGGGTAAACTGAAGTAGAAATTCTGTCCCTGGAATATGCTTCAAAACACCGAAAGCATTTTATCTTTAAAAAAAGACATGGCCACCTTGGGCTTTAGTATTCTTATTGATATATGTTGAAATCAGGGCTTATATCCCAATCAATGGCATGTCATTACTGTTGGTCTAAAATGAAGGAGATGACCATCCTGCTTACGCCAGTATCAGAGGCCATCCAGCTCAGACCATTTGACCTTCGAAGTTCTTTAGGATCACACTGACATTGCAATCAGTCCTAAGAGCTCGAAAAAGGGGTTCTTAAGACAGAAGATGATCAACAGTGGGTGCTGGGCTCATGGCTGGAGGGCGTACAGGTTGCCACTACAGAGGGGATCCTGGCACTGATACTAGAAGCTGTGTCATTGAGCCTGGGGTAGAGCGGGAGGGTCCTTAACCTCAGAAAACATTCAGTCTGAGAGATCGGCAAGCCCCTGTGGGTCCAGAAAGTGATGAAGACCTTCTTAAGGGCTGCTTTAGAACAACACTCTTTTGGCACCAAAGGGGCATGGCTTGGCACCGTGGCCTGAGGACTGGGTTCTCGCCCTGCTCTTTCTCTCTCAGCCCAGCATCTTGGTATCATCTTCAAACTGCACGGAGCTCCACAGTGCATGACGGGAAGTGATGATGGGGGGAGTGATGGTCAAGGTGTGACTTAATCCCCCCCCCCCCGGCCATTTGGTGTAGCTCAGTTGGTCTCAGAGCTTGATGTTGTCTCAGCAAGGGGTGCCGCAGATCTAAGACAGGCAGCCAGGTCTCTCTTAAGTGTGCTGGGCTCAACAATCCTTTAATCCCACCAACAATCCCTGCAACAAGAAACACTGATTCTCCTTTTATTTAATTAGAGAGCTGTTTTCTCATGAGCATTCCGCCTGATTTATGAATACCTATTGTTCAAAATGTAACTGCCTATTCAGCACTGCTTAATGGAAGCGAGACCACTTGGGTTTGTACTGCTTGCTTTATATTTCAAAAATCCTTTTCTTAAGTGTATATGATTCATTTCATTCTGACACATAAAATCAATGCATTCCAGGAGGCATGCTATGGGTAAGTGTTGTTTTAGATCAGCGGTTTTCAACGCTGTGCCACAAGAATTTTTAAAACAGGCAGTACCTGACTACTTAGGGGCGCTGACCTCTTTTCCCTTAGATTGTCAGATAAAAAAAATGACAACAGCCACCACAACAATAGCCATATGGTGTGAATGAATCAAAATTACACTTTTTTTTTTTCTTTTTGGCCAGGTCAGCAAAAACCATATATATATATATATATATATTTTTTTTTTTTTTTTTGGTGTGCTACGGAATTTTAGTAATTAGTTCAAGTGTGCCCTGAGATTATAACAAAACAAAAAAAAGGTTGAAAACTGCTGTTTTAGATAGCTGTTTTGTCTCATGGGGAAGACTGTGCCAGAACACAACGAGGCTGACTCAAAAGCCATGAAATTTAGAATAATGACCAGGCTAAGGGTTAGTAAGTCTCCAAGGTGCCCACAACCTTCAGACATTTATCCAATGAAAGTGAATCCATTTGGAATAAATGAAGGACAGTCATATTTTCAACCACGTAGTAGCAGGGCAAACAGATTCCTTTTTTTGTTCATTTTTTGTTAGATATCTTGATGTTCTCTACTTAGAGAAAACCTTGCTGGTTTGGGAAAATTGTGCAGACGCAACTATCGGTCCAGGTCATTTCATTGGCCTTTATGGGCCCTCACTGTGGTGTTGGGGAGTGGAACTATGAAACACGGTCATACCAATAAGTAAATGAAAACTGTAAAGTCACAATTTGATGTTCAATATTACCCATTCGCCTTATCATTATTCCATTATCGTTCTTCATTACTTCCCTGCTGCCCCCACTCTTTAGCCAAAAACTCTTTACTCACTCTTCCCACACCCTTGCCTTGTCTGGTCTTGTTGTTGTTGTTTTTTTGTTTTGTTTTGTTTTTTCCTGTCTCTTCTCAGTTCCCAAGGCAACTAGAGTGACAAATACCCAGGAGGTTAAAATTTATTTACAATTACAACACTGCATTCAATAGACATGAAAAAAGTTTTGGCCACAACCTAGTAAGCTCATCACCTTCTCTTCAAATATGCATTTACTTTATCCCAATAAGCCTTTACTCTCATCCCAGCCTGTCATCAACAAATACTTACATAACATGTCACGTGCTAGGCATTGTTCTAAGCACTGGCCATACCACAGAAACTAACTAAAACTCCTTCATTCATGAAAGATTGTAAATTTCTTCCTGTTTTACTAGGAGAACTGCAGCTGGTTTTCCATGATAATACTAAAAAAAAACCACATTAATATATACAACTTACTTGAAATTATTCAATTAATAGCCACAAACTATTTGTAGTTGGCATTCTGTTCATAATGTCTTTTTTAAGGGGGAAGAGAGTATTTGTAGACAATTCTCCAAAGTTCTAGTTGAATAGATAACATTGCTTCCCATTGTCTGTACAGTAATTGTATATACTATTTTTAACTAAATATTATGTTTTGGTTAAGAAAAAAAGATTTGAATGCTTACATTCAATATTTCAAATAAAGTTTTCTTGTTAGTTTTTAAATATGTCACATATAAAGTACACAAAACATAATTGTGCAGTTCAATGAATTATACAATGAATTTCTCAAATTGAAACACCCATGTTGCCACCACCCAGATCTAGAGAGAGAATAGTACCTACACCTCCAAAAGTACTGGTATGTCTTTTAGTCTTTCATCAATCAAACAGCCACCCTTCTCCCCAATGTTAACCATGATTCTAACTTCCAATACACCTGCCAACTTTTACTTGGTTTTGAACCTCACATAAAGGAAATTTAAAAATCGCTGTTCTTGCGTGTCTTTCTTCTTTCTTTCACTCAACATGGTGTTTATGAGGTCTGTCCATATTGCGGCTGTACAGTAAACTATTGTATGAATACATCACAGTTGCTTATCTATTGTGGATTTAAAAAAAAAAGGTGGGGGGATCTCTGTAATAAAATTGACACATCCAGGGACTGAAAGCAAACTCACGTGGTGATCTGATCCTAAGTTCCTAACTGGGCAGGTCACGGTAGTTAGTCACGCCCCAGGTCTAGAATTCTTTTAGTGAAAGGTTTAAGCAAGCCCTGTCATTGTTCTTGTGCATCTAGATTCACACACCTTTGAAACACTAGAAATAATTAATCCCCTTTCCCAGATCCCTGTGTCTCTTCTGAAGATATTTGAGATCTTGATTCTCAGTCCTATCATCAGTTCTGGCTCAAGTAAACTCTTATAAAAGTTCTCTACAGGTTTGGACATGCTTACATCCACATTGTTCTACTCCTAATAAAATGTTCTGCTTCACCTTGACACTGATCATATAGAATTCCTACTTCAAACTCAAAATCTATATAAAGACCAGTTTTCATTATTTTACTCATATTCTCTCATATTCTGGTCTTCTGGTTACTTCTTTTTTTTACATTAAAAAATTATTTGGAGATTTTATTAAAATTCAAGATTTCTGGGTCTTACATTCAGAGTCTGATTTAGTAGGTCTGGATGGGGGAAGGCGGAATTTGCATTTTATTTTTCTTTTTTATTTGAATTTATTTTTTATTGACTATATTAGAGGGGCATTGTTTAATGTTAAATTAAATTATATAGCGTAATAAAATTATACAGGTTTCAGGTATACAATTCTATAACATACCATCTGTATATTATATTCTGTGTTCACTACCTCAAATGAAGTCTTCCATCACCATTTATCCTGAAGACTTCAATCAAAGAGATGAGCCTCTTGATGCTGATGTATCAATTTTGCTTCTGTGCTCAGGCTGAATTCATGAAAGTATTGTGTGTATCTTTAATTGCACTGCCCTCTCTTTATCACTTCATCCCACACTTCCCAAAAGTCTCTTTCCTGTTATAATAAATAATTCAGATTGATATATGCATCCACCTGAAAAGGGGTCCTATTTGTGGTTTCCAAAAAATCTAAAAATAGATTAAATTAAACATACATATTATGTTACCATGCTCTTCAAAATAGAGAGAACAAACTCTTGCTGCTGGCCGTGATGGAGTAAGTGGGACTAGACTGGTCTGCACACTATAAAAACTAGACAACTGGGAAAAATAACAACATGAAACAGTTTTCAACATTAGACAACAGGAAAAAGCAGAACATGACCTTGAGATGGGGAAACTAAAGAAGGAAGCCCTAGAACTATCACAGCTTTCCGCCTAGAAGCAGATTTCAGACCACTGTAGAGGGAGGGGAACCATGTTATTTGTGATATGAGTGAAACAGATCCTCCAAACCCAGTTATAGCACCGGATGACTATAGCACCGATGACACCCAAACACAGTCTCATGAAAAAGCCTGAAGCAGAACCATGCAGTCAAGCTGTCCCTAATTCACAGGCCTACTGAACCGTTAGAGCTATAAGTAATACATTATTGGTGTTTAGCCAGTATGTGTTCAGGTCTTTTTTTAAAAAACAAATACTAGATAATTAACACAACTAGGAATTTTATGCCAATAAATTTGACAACCCAAATTTAAAAATACAAGTCGCTCAACAAATAATTACCACTGATACAAAAAGAAATAGAATATGTGAATAACCTATTTATTAAATAAATTAAAATTTTCATTTAAATGATCCCACAAAGAAATTCTAGCCTCAGATGACTTATTTTATTCATGAATTCTATCAAATTTGTAAAAAAAAAAAAGAAGAAGAAAGAAAAAGAAAATATTATACTAATTCCATAGAAACTCTTCAATAGGGGAGAAAACATACTTCCTAAGTCAGTATATAAGGCCAGTATAACTCAAAATACTGTATCCAGGAAAGAGATTAAAATTTTAAAAAAGCTATTGACTAATATCCCTCACGAACATAAATTAGAATATCTTTAAGAAAACAATAATAAGTTAAAGCCATTTATACACAGAATAATGCATCATGGCCAAGTGTGTTTTTCTCAGGAATGAAAAGTTGGCTTAACATTCAAAAATCAATTACTGGGAAATGTTCTGGAATTAGATAGTGGTGATGACTGCACAACCTAGTGACTATACTAAAAACCACTGAATTGTTTACTTTGAAATAATGAACTTTATGGTACGTGAATTATATCTCAATAAAACTATTATAAAAATATCAATTTGTGTAAATTGCCAAGTTAACAGAAAAAGAAAGTACAATTGTGTCTATCTTAAAAAATGAATAAGAAGCATTTAACAAATTTTATCTCCCATTCATAAAAGAAAACACAAAAAAGAACAATTACAAGCTCAACCTGATAAAGAAGATCTAAGAAAAGAAACTGCACATGACATCATACTAAAGGCTTTGTCTTTGAGATCAAGAATAAGGCAAGGATATCCACTCTCATCATTTCTATCTATTATTATATTAGAGATAATAGATAAGGCAAGAAAAATAAATAAAGGAAGAAGTAAAACTATCTTTATTCACAGACAACATAATGGTCTGTATAAAAAACAGAAAGCCCTAAAAAATCTACCCACAAAAATGTTATTACAACTAATAAGTGAGTTTAGCAATATTGCAAAATACGAATCCACTCATAACACTCCATTGTGCTTATAAATATTAGCAGTGAACAACTGGAAGTTGAAGAAGAAAACATTTCCACTTACAGTAGCAGAGACATCCACTTTCAGCCAAGATGAACAGGGACCAGATTTACCATCTTCCTGAAACAACAACAACAAAAAAATGGACAAATACATGAAATAAAAGTTTTTTAAGATACTAGACATCACATAAAGAAGGACACTAACTCCTAAGTGACAGAAAACAAATGAGGTGAGCCTTACAACTGCTTTTATCTTCCTGCCGTGAGAGAGTTTCCAGGTAAAGCTTGGTGGGCTCCCTGAGTGAGCAGATGGAGTTAAGAACCTAGGAAAACCAAGGCAGACAGAACTTGCTGAATAGCATCCTGGAGAGGAGATGGGTGCACACAGGGAGAACGGGGGTTTCTGCAGAGGCTTTCTCTTGAGTATATATTACTAGAGGCCTGATGCACGAAATCCATGCAAGAATAGGCCTTTCTTCCTCTGACTGCTGGCAGGCATCAGGGACCTGGGCTTCCCTCACAGTCCTAGCTTTGTCCAGAAGGTCATTCAGTCTAATTAGCATACTATGCTTTTATTATTATAGATACTGACCAATGCATGCATGCAAGAAAATTATTAGAACCCTGGAAAGAACCACAGAAAACATTAGAGGTAATATTTCCAGCACTCACACGGTCTAGAAATTGTGCCAGTTCCTTTCTACTGGAGTACAAAACCTTTTTTTTTTCCTTCTGGGGCAGTGGGTAGATAACCAATGGGTCTTGCCCAACTAATGCCTTTAGTCTTCCTGCCCCACAAAAGTTGAAAGCAAGATTCTAAAGGACCAAACTGTTTCCAAGTAACTTAAATGCATCCCAGTACAATGCTTAAGAATATTGATAAGAATACAAAAATAGCCAGCTCTAACAAGGTAAGATGTAATGGTGTCTGAAAGTCAATAAAGAATGATCAGGTGTAATGTCATAATGTACTATGCACCTGTGAGAATTTCAAAGGTGAGGAACAGCTCCTTGAACTAATATGGGGTGGCTTCCAGGGCATTCTCATAAGTGAAAAAAGGCAAAGCCCACAAGTATTGTCTATTCATGTTACACTTTATGGAAGAAAGGAATAGAAGATAATATACCAGTGTCCACTCATTTGCCTAATGGTGATTCTCTGTTTTCATTCCTGAAGAAGAAAATCAGGAAAAATAAACTAAACATGAGAGCTTAGTTGTCTACAGGGGTTTGTGGGAAAGAGGTGAGTATAGGAGATAGGGACTTAGGGTAGCAGAGTAAAGGGAGAGAAATTGTTTTGAATATAACTTTTTTTAAAATATATTTTTATTGATTTCAAAGAGGAAGAGAGAAGAAGGGAGAGATAGAAACATCAATAATGAGAGAAAATAATTGACCAGCTGTCTCCTGCATATCCCCTAATGGGGATCAATCCTGCAACTGGGCATGTGCCCTGACAGGGAATCAAATCGTCACCTCCTGATTAATAGGTTGGCATCAACCACTGAGCCACCATAGCTGGGCAAATATAAGTTTGATATAACTCTGATGCTTAGAACCACAGTAGTGTTTCATGTACCTTTCACATTCTCCCAAATTAAACAAATAACTCAAAGCAGCCAGGATATGAGGGTGACTCCAAATGGAATACAAACACAAGCAAATGAGCCTAACTGTATGCACATCCTATCTAAAAAAAGAGTAATATGCAAATTGACCATCACAAGATGGCTTCCCCCATGTGGTCAAAGATGGCCGCCACAAGATGGCCAGCAAGGGAGGGCACTTGGGAGGGATGCAGGCCTGCAGGGGAGGACAGTTGGGGGGACCCAGTCTTGCAGGGGAGGGTATTTGGGGGGAACCCAGGCCTGCAGGGGAGAACTGTTGGGGGGGACCAGGCTGGCAGAGGTGGGCAGTTGCAGGGGACCAAGACCTGTAGAGAAGGGTAGTTGGGAGGGACCCAGGCCTGCAGGGGAGGAAAGTTGGGGGGGACCCAGGCCTGCAGGGAAGGACAGTTGGGGGGGACCCAGGCCTACAGGGGAGGGCAGTTGGGAGGGGGGACCATCCTAGCAGGGGGAGGGCAGTTAGGGGCAATCAGGCTGGAACAGGAGCAGTTAGGTGTTGATCAGGCTGGCAGGGGAGTGGTTAGGGGCAATCGGCAGGTGAGAGGTGGGAGCCAGCAGTCCTGGATTATGAAAGGGATGTCCGACTGCTCATTTAGGCCTGATGGGATTGGACCTAAACAGGCAGTCGGACATTCCTCAAGGGTTCCCAGATTGGAAAGGGTGCAGGTTGGTCTGAAGGACACCACCATCACCCCCCACCCCCACCCCATGCATAAATTTCATGCACTGGGCCTCTAGTGAATAACATAACCACACTGAAGGGTACGGGAAGAAAAGAACTATCCAAAGTCACTTGTCTAGATACTACAAAGTTGAAGGCAAACATAAGTGTACACAAAACTGTAGTCTAGTTAGTAAATGATTTGTTTTTGCTCTTAAACAGGGGCAATGTCTGGCAATTCTGAAACTGCTTTATGCCTACACTAGACTTGAACAACAACAATGAAAGTGAATAGATTGTAGAAAATGAGAGCCAGGAGTTTTCAATGTTAGAGCAAGATTTATAAATAAGGAGAAAGGGAAGCTAAAAACAACCCCAAGTTATTGAATTAAAATCAGAGGTACCAGTATTAACTCGTGGTTTTTAATATATGTCCCTGTAGATAGAAAAATATAGATATGTGTGTATGCATAGATTAGTCTACATTCTAACAAGGAGAGTACCAGCCACCTAGAGACTGGTCTCTATAAACAGTATAGTCAATGAAAAGGAACGAGGGCTCCTTGGAGAAGTGAGTGATTCCAGGGCTGGGCATCGTGAATATAAAGTGAGACAGGCACATCTGTGATGCCAGGAAGTAAGAAGGTACTGCAAAAGGTCAGTGGGGGGGGAGGGGGGTGGGTCTTAATAAAAGAACACAGGAGCCCACCGGAAGGAGCTCTTAATGGCCCAAATTGGAAAAATGTTAGGACAAAATTGGATTATAATCCAAGAATAAACATCCACAAGTCCATACTGATGTAGATAAATAATAGAATAAATAAATATGGAGAAGAGACAATTCTTCCTCCCAGTAGTATTCAAGTTAATAAATACAGAAGAAAGACTCATCATTAGGGAAATACTATAGAAATAAATGACATAGACACTATCTTGGAAATATTAGCTACTAGCCCTAGTATAATTTGCCTACAATGAAATACCCCGTTTTATATACAGTTCAATGACTTTTGAAAACTATGTAGCCATCACAAAAATCATGGTTTGGAATATTTCTATCCTTTTAAAAAGTTCCTGCATTCTCTTTGCAATTAGTCTCTCTCATCTCTGGCTCAAGCCAACCCCAGATCAACTTTCTGTTACTATAAGTTGGTTTTGCTTTTTCTAGAATCTTATATGACTCTAAATGGTTTGTGACCTACACTATAAAGTTTAATGAACAAACTGTAAAAAAAAATAATAATAATATGTTTTTCCCCTTTTCTAATGGTCAATCAAAACATAATATGTAATATCTAGGTCTCATACAGGGCTTCATTTGGAACTAGATTCTCCCTGAATTAGTCAGGGTCCAGGGAGGAAAACAGAACGTACGTCAGGCTGTTCATCAGATGAAATTTAATAATGGGAATATTAGCTGCTACAAGCCCTAGGCTTGGAAGGGCAATAGAAAGAGACAGTCCTATCAGAGCTAGACTGAAACTGCATCCATTGCTGGAGCTGCTGGAGAGAGAAGGGACCCTGGGGGAGAGGAGCACAGAGAGATAAGAGATGCTTTGGTTGCTTCTCCCTTCTCCAACCCTTCCCTTCTCTCTATTACCTCCTGTTGGCTGAACAAGGCTGGAAGCAGGCCCAGAGGGACCTGGGAAAGGCAGTTGGGCAAGCTCAGCCCTGCATAGGTGGGTAGAGCAAAGGAAGACACGGAAGTGTCTCAGAGGGCAGCAGGCACAGGACCTGCCCACTCTGCACTTGTGAGATGCTTCTTTAACTCCAGTGGTGGAGAATGGCAGGGAAAATGTGCTGGTGCGGAAGGTTTGATGTTCTAAATATTTTTTCTTGACCTTCTTGAGGAAGGTGAATGGGGATAAATCGTTTAGTTTGGAAACACCTCCCAGGGGTGTTTTATAAAATAATGAAAATGCGTCAAGAACTTATCACAGGACCTGAGCCAGATGAACAAGTAATTTCTGGGCTTCAGATCTTACCTCAGAGGGCCATTCCATTTTGTGTAGAAAATGAAGCAAATCGTGAGTGAAAGAGGACAAATATTTTAACATCTGAACATTCCTCTTTGTAAAATCAAATAGAGCAGGGAGACTGATAGACCTGCAGCCAAGGCATTTATCTTTCTGAAATGCTGAAGTCTCACTAAGCAAATAATGAGCCAGAAAAAGCAAACATTCATTTTGCTGCCATTTCGGGGTGTGATCCTAATTCCTTCAATTCAGCATGTTTAAGATTTGCCTCACCCCCCTTTCCTGCATTCTCCCCATTCTCCATCCTTGCAGGATGCTGTCCTCTCACACATGTTGTTCTTCCGTAATAAAGTAATAGCTGACACCGTCTGCCCTCTCGGCAGAGTGATTATGTTAGCCTGTTGTTATTGATTTTGTTGCTAAGGTCTGAGGATCTGCTAATGCTCTGTTCTGGGACTGGTAGGAAGCAGGGGAGGGAAAAGCATGCTCTTATAATTTTCCCATAAACCAGATGTTTTCTTTAACTCTTACATCGTTAGAATATTTTCTCTTAAGGGAAAAAAAAAAAAAAGGATTGGAGTAAGTTTAAGAGGCCCGTTCCTCCTTGCTCAGCATACCAGGTGTACACACCCAAATAACTGAGTGTGAAGAATTTGTGCTTGTGGCCACCTGTGTATCTGCTACTCGTCTGATAAGCTACGCATCTCATTCAAGGCAAACCTGTTTCTCAAGTAAACTACATTCTTCCCATTTTTCTAGTGGTTCTGTTTCTATGACCACTGCTGTACCAGGACACCACCCTACACTGAGGGGTAGAACAACAACTGTTGTTTTATCTCAGCGTTTGCAGGTCAAGAATTTGGGTAAGACTCAGCGGGGTTGTCATCTTGGCTCTGCTGGGACTTTCACTCCCAGAATATAGACTCTCCAAGTATGGCAGTTTCAGGATAGTTGGACCTTCATAGCAATTGGTTTCTTCCAAAATGAGTATTCCAAGAGAACCAGGAGCATGCTGAGTGACCTTTTATGACCTAGCTTAAGAAGTCCTGTGACCTCATTTCCGACCTCCTCTATTGTAGTGAGTTTCAACCAGGGGTAAGTTTGCTCCCACAGAGCATCCAGCAATGCCTCTTGGTTTGTACAACTGGGGTATGAGGGCTCCTGGCCCCCAGTGGCTCAAGCCCCGTGATGCTGCTAAATATTGTACAGTGCCCAGGAGAGCCCCTCACTGCAAAGACTTTGTGGCTCAAAACATGACTAGTGCTGAGGTTAAGAAACCCTGCTCCATGGTTGAGCAGCCTTAGCCTGCAGGTTTAAGAACAGGGAACATGGACCCTAATTCTTGATGAGAGGGGAGTCAGAAACTTTACAGACGATTTTTAAAAACTACCATGAAATTGCTAATTTACTGTTTCTAATTCAAAGTCAAGTCTTCTAGTAATTCATAAGAGGTCAATTCTAAAATTTAGAGAGAAACAAAGCTGTACTGGTTTCAAAACCATGTTGATGAAAATGTAATTGTAAATCCCCAGATGAAGTGACACACTGACAGGGAAGCCTGGGTGAGGATATCAGTTCATTAACTTGACGTCCCCGAGCCATTATCTGCTCTTGATTCTCACATTTCTACTTTTCATTCCTTACAACATCATCGAGTTTTAGATGAAATGTTATTTTTAGATGTCAGTGAGATTATATTTAAACATAACTTTCCACTGACCTTGTCTGAAATCTAGAGCACACTTTTAAGCCCAGAGCTGGATTACAGGGAGGATGCTCCCAGACTCCTCTCTGGGTCTCTTCATGCTGAGGAATGGCTGGCTCAGCAAGACTAGAGCTCTCTTGAGACTGTTCCCGAGAACCAGGGAAGATTGCAGCAATAGCAGTGGGAGGCAGCAGATGTCTCTGAGCAAGCTGACCAGTTTTATATAATGGGAACTGGAGTTTTAAAAAAGTTAATGCACCAATAGCCTTTCTTATTAGTTATTTTCCTTGTACACTTCTCTAGACATGTGTTGTTACATTCCTATATTTGCTCTGATAGTTGTTTCTATTGTCTCCAGATAAAGCACCTGGCTTCTTACCTAATTATCTTCAGCTAATAAAGGAGGGAAATGATCTGGCTCTACTCCAATATCACCACATATTTCTGGAACAGCTCCTATATTCCAGGCTCTGTACTGAGTATGCAAGAGCGTAACAGTGAACAGACAGAACTAAACTCACTGACAGAACCCCCGGGGTCACCTGCCCCCACATGCTCTACTGGGATTAAGCCCAGCCGATATTTATATTACATATACTATATTATACATACATATGCTTAGAAAATCCAGAAACCTCCCTAGATTCAGAAATATCTAAATTGAGAATGAGAGTGAGATGAAAAATGGTTGGGGTAAAGCAAGGAGGGAGAGTTTTCTAAGCCAAGAAAATAGAGTGGATGAAGTTCCCTTTTCAGTTCAACATTGTTGGTTTCCCTGTGTTGTTTTTGTTGTTGTTGTTGTTGTTGTTTTTCAATTTGTTATTAGAGTCTCTACCTGCTTGTATATGGACTTAAGATCATAGAGACAAATTCTGAAAACTTTGTATGAAAGTGACAAGTATTTTGGAATGGGCTGTTGGGTATTAGCTCTATAAACTTCTGTTTCTCTACATGTGAATATGTGATATTTCAATATTAACTTTTGCACTATTAATACAGCCCAGTAAAAAGTTGTTTTATTTTCTTCATTTGCAGTGGTGTTTTTTGTTTAAAATCAATCTGACACAATAATCTCTAATGTGCCTTTAACCACACCTCCTAAAGCAGATCCTATACCCTAAGTAGTCTTAGTTATCCATCACTTCTAACAGCTTAACATGGATTTGCAGGGAAAAATAACAACAACAACAAGCTGTTTCAACTTTCAACTCTGGATAATCTACTGAATCACACATTCACTAGTAATGTGAATAGAAGCAAGTTTGCTAATTGTCTTTACTTTTCAAACACTGCCTTGTTGAACTGGACTTCGTTTTCCTGCACAGTCGGATCACTTCCATACAGAAAAATGATTCTCTAACTTTTTGCCTTACTTAATAAAATGCTCAAAGTAACTTATTTATAATCCCAGTTATACAGAGACAGGCCTCCAGAGCGCAGGCTATAGATGTGAACAGGTGCTTGTCAGTAACAGTCTTTCCCATCTGGACACTACTAGAATCATTTAAGTGGTAGCACAGCCAGTCCTACAGCATAACCCACACTCTCCTAATGTTTACCTCCCAGACGTAGGGCTCCTGTAAGAGTGAGTCATGAGGATCAGGGTCAGAGACAGAAGATGTAATGACAGAAGGACAGAATGGAGTAATGAGCTCTAAAGATGCATGAAGGGGCCACTGGCCAAGGAATTCAGGATGCCTCTAGAAGCAGGAAAAGGCAAAGAAATAGACTCATCCTGGAAGGTTCCAAAAGAGATGCACTTCTGCTGACACCTTCATTTTAGGTCCATGAGACCTATTCTGAACTTCTTACCTCCAGAACCAGAATATAATACCCTTACATAGTTTTAGGCCAGTATGTTTGTGGCAACATATTATAACAGCAACAGACAATGAATACAGCCAAGGCCTTAAATTGAGAAGTGCATGGTATTAGTGTGTTATTGTTCATAAAAGAGACGCCATTCTTGTTAACAAGTCTGAGAAGGAATAAGTGTTATGCAGGATAATACAAAATGAGTTATGCCTTTAGAGAGAACTGATGTGAACGTAGCACACTCGGTAAGCAAAAAAGAGGAACAGTTACTAGCATACAATCAGAAAGGCAAGATATGGTCCAAAGAATAAAAATAGGTTAGAAGAAAGAGAATTTTACTACAAGCATTAGCATGATTGGATAGAAATTTCCAAACCATAACAATATGAAAATTGAGTCACAGAGAAAATTTGCCCAACTGCTACACAGCTGGTATATGGCAGCCAGAATTTGCACCCAGGAAATCTGGCTTCAGAGCTTGTACTCTTAGCTTCTCTCTCTGCAGTCTCTCATGTGTCTATGACAGGACAAGGTAGCTATTTTAATGGAGTTCACCCGACATGCCAGAGTCTGAAGAATTGTGTTCAGATCCTTGACTGCACTGGAGAGGTTTAGTATAAGATGGCAAACAATAACAAGAGACAAGAAGGACAGGACAAGAACGGGAGCGATCAGGACCTAAAAAATGCCATCAGTGCACCAGAGCCAGCAAGCAATCAGATGAGAGAGGGTGGTCAGATGGCAGAGATAAAGGCAGAAAAGAAGGTCCAGGCAGGCAGAGAGTCTGAAGAGCAGAAAAACAATTATGAACAGAATTCAAGGACACTTGAAGCCCAAGGCCATCTCCACCTCAAATAAGATCATGAAGACAACTCCATAATTGGATCCCATGACTCTAAGCAGATGGGAAACCTCTTAGCGTGGACCTTAGGAATACAGAAACCTCAGCAGTATGCATTCATGCATGCACCAAAAACAATGTACAAGAATATTTATAGAAATGCTACTTATAATAGCCCTATACTGGGAACCACCCTAATGTCCATTAATAGTAGAATTAATCTTGGCATTTTTACACAATGAAATACTATTTAGCAATGTGAACAGAAGACTTACAACTACACTTGAAAATATGGTTGAATTCTATAAATATTTTTAAAATGCATTTTTATTAATTTCAGAGAGGAAGAAAGAGGGAGAAAGACAGACAGAAAAATCAGTGATGAAAGAGAATCAATGATCAGCTGCCTCCTGCAAGCCCCACACTGGGGATCGAACCTGCAACCTGGGCATGTGCCCTGACTAGGACTCCAACTCTTGGTTCATAGGTTGATGTTCAACTACTGAGCCACACCAGCTGGTCTGTCTTATAAATATTTTTATATGTGAGAGAAACATAAACAGCAGTTATTTTATGATTAATAAAATTTATCTATAATTAATATTATTTATCTCTATAATAATAAAAGTGGAATATGCTAATTAGACTGGATTCCCTTCCAGATGACCTTCCAGACAAAGCTAGGGCTTCCAGAGAAGCACAGATCCTGTGTACTTGCTGGTGGCCTGAGTGAAGCCCAGGTCCCGAGTGCCAGAGGGAAGCCAGTACTGGCAGCCAGGGGAAGGAAGGTCTACTCTCCCCGCTCCCCGGCCTTCCCTACCCCCAGTGTTTTGTGTCCATTGGTTATGCTTATATGGATGCATAAAAGTCCTTTGGTTGATCTCTTTCCCCTCCCCCACAATCCTCCCCAGCCTTTCTGCTGTAGTTTGACAGTCTGTTTGATGCTGCTTTGCTTCTATATCTATTTTTGTTTATCAGTTTATAATAGTCTTTATTATCCATAAATGAGTGATGTCATGTGGTATTTTTCTTTCATTAATTGGCTTATTTCACTTAGCATAATGCTCTCCAGTTCCATCTATGCTAATGCAAATGGTAAGAATTCCTTTTTTACAGCAGCATGGTATTCCATTGTGTAGATGTACCACAGCTTTCTAATCCATTCATCTGCTGATGAGCACTTAGGCTGTTTCCAAATCTTAGCTATGGTAAATTGTGATGCTATTAACATAGGGATGCATATGTCCTTTCTGATTGGTGTTTCTATCTTCTTGGGATATATCCCTAGAAGTGGGATCACTGGGTTAAATGGCAGTTCCATTTTTAAATTTTTGAGGAAACGCCATACTGTCTTCCATAGTGGTTGCACCAGTCTGCATTCCCACCAGCAGTGCATGAGGGTTCCTTTTTCTCTGCATCCTCTCCAGCACTAGTCGTTTGTTGATTTGTTGATGATAGCCATTCTGACAGGTGTGAGATGGTACCTCGTTGGTTTGATTTGCATCTCTCGGATGATTAGTGACTTTGAGCATGTTTTCATATGTCTCTTGGCTTTCTGAATGTCTTTTGAAAAGTGCCTATTTAGGTCTTTTGCCCATTTTTTGATTGGATTGTTTATCTTCCTTTTGTTAAGTTTATGAGTTCCTTATAAATGTTGGAGATTAAACCTTTATTGGTGATAACATTGGCAAATATGTTCTACCATGCAGTGGGCTTTCTTGTTGTTTTGTTGATGGTTTCTTTTGCTGTGCAGAAGCTTTTTATTTTGATGTAGTCCCATTTGTTTATTTTCAACACACTCCCCATCAAAATACCAATGGCATATTTCACAGACCTAGAACGAACTCTCCAAAAATTCATCTGGAATAAAAAAAAGACCCCAAATAGCTGCAGCGATCCTGAGAAAGAATAACAAAGTGGGATCTCAATACCAGATATCAAGCTGTATTACAAAGCCACAGTGCTCAAAACTGCCTGGTACTGGCACAAGAATAGACATATAGACAAATGGAACAGAATAGAGAAACCAGAAATCAATATGCTCAATTAATATTTGTCAAAGGAGGCAAAAACATACAATGGAGTCATGATAGTGTCTTCAATAAACGGTGTTGGAAAAATTGGACAGATACATGCAAAAAAAATGAAACTAGGAAGGCCTACTCTTGCACAAATTTCATGCATAGGGCCTCTAGTACTTTAATAAAAATGTTTAAAATAGAACTAGATAGAAGATGGTGATAAAATACATTTGGATCTGAACTTAGAATCCATCTAACTGTGCTTAGCATCTTTAATTGGCAGCTGGGGAAAATTTTGATAGCCGGTTGAGAAGAACCAGGTTATTGTATGCCTTTGTCAGCTGAGCATTATTTAACACCATTTGGTGCCTCCATGTTCACTGACGATGTCAGGGATAAGTCCTTGTTTGCTATTATTAATCATAGATCAATGGATTTATCATTATTTCTGAAGTAGATTACTTAATTTTCCTGATAAATGGGTCTTTTATATCTGTGGTTGGCTCCAAATCAGGTCTTAAAATTAATCCATATCAATTGTAAAAGTGATGGTTTCACATTTCTGCGAAATAAAACTGCATCTGTTTATTCACTAGTTCTTTTCTTTTAAATATATTTTATTGATTTTTACAGAGAGGAAGGAAAAGGTATAGAAAGTTAGAAACACTGATGAGAGAGAAACATCAGTCAGCTGCCTCCTGCACGTCCTCTACTAGAGATCAAGCCTACA